>CAXAMN010024139.1:1541554-1589839 GCA_963970005.1 Durusdinium trenchii | reverse complement strand
CGCACTTCGAGGTTCACAAAGTACTGCGCCTGCCACGAAATACGCACTTCGAGGTTCACAGTGCTGTGCCTGCCACGAAATCTGCACTTCGAGGTTCACCAAGCGCTGTACCTGCCATGAAATCTGCACTTCGAGGTTCATCAAGTGCTGTGCCTGCCACGAAATCTGCACATCGAGGGTCACAGAGTGCTGTGCCTGCCACGAAATCTGCACTTTGAGGTTCACAGAGTGCTGCGCCTGCCACGAAATCTGCACTTTGAGGTTCACCAAGTGCTGCACCTGCCACGAAATCTGCACATCGAGGGTCACAGACTGCTGTGCCTGCCACGAAATCTGCAAAACGAGCCACATGTCCAAAAGTCACGATTCGACGATCACCACCATGTCCAAAGTGCTGCACCTGCCACGAAAACTGCATTTCGAAGTAAACCAGCTCCGATCCCTTGCACCTGTCACGAAAAGTCGACTTTGGAGCACCAAAACATGAGGTTTCCCTTGCGCCTGCCATGAAAAGTGACCACCATGTGCGAAAATGCGCACGGCACCACAAGGAGAGCGCAGTCGCCGCCGCCGGCCCCCAGATTCTGCGAGCCTGCGCAGTTGAAATGCACATTGACGATGTCGAGAGGCATGAATGTGCTGTAAATAGCAGGGAGTTAGCCGGACATGCCCGTGCGGCACACACAATTATAAGCACACCTGCTTACACCCCTAGTGTGTCCACACTGTTTGGATAATTAAAAACAAAAAAATCTAGGTGTCTTGGGGGGAGCATCCAAGAGTGTCCGAAAACATGTAAAAACAAAACACGTAAAAAATATAACTGGTTTGTGCGCTTTGGCTTTTGTGTCTTTCAATGCTTTGTGGTTTTGTAGTTATTTCTGCGATTATACATTGAAGATGTTTTCTGGGTTGCGTTAGTTTTTCCAATCGGAGGTAGATGCAGGTGATGCCACATTTGCATTCCCTGATGCATTTTACACATTTTTGAAAGTGAGCAGCAAACACCAGCAATGAAACATATTGTTACAGTACAAAGATTCCTCCCATCTCTCATTGTATACACTTGTTCTCCCCCCTCCGGCGCAGACAGGCCGACCTCCTGGCAAAGCGATGACTAAACTAAACCCAATATTGGTTCAAGGGTCTCCCCTATTCTAACATACATCCACATGCTCAATGCGGTGCAGGAGCAAATATGACACTTTCTGATCCAGCTCTTTACAACGCTTGTACCGCGCAATCTTCTCTTCTCTTTTGGATGCAGGATCCGAAGGCTCCTGACATGCACCAATTGCAGTTACCAGGGCAAGCCCAAAGAAAGTCTGAGCTGACCTTTTACCTTTAAGATTCAGGGCAAATCATGATTACCTGCAGCTTCATCGCCTTTCAGAAATGGAACATCCGCTCCAGAAGGAACCCAAAAACACGCTTATTTTCTATGCGCCACTTCCATGAAGTGCGAATCAATCTATGCAGGGTCTTGTTTGATACATGCCCAGCTTGCACAGCACAGAGCCCCACTTCAGATGCTGGAAGATGAATCCTCACCGTCCGCCTGCTCGCGATCGACTGCTGCGTAATCGTCGTCATGTCCAACGCCCAAACGCTGGCAGTCTGCTGCAAAAGCACCTCAGTTTGATGCGGTTTCAGCGGACCTGCCTTGCGGGAAGGCGGCCCAATGCCATTAGGTGCTATGGAGAAAGTTTCAATAATTTTTCAGTGTCGGGGCACGCCAAAACAGGAGGGCCTCTCTCAAGCTTGGCAACCGCTTCTCCATCTCCCGTGTGGCAGCCACAACCTGCCCACTCAAGTGGCCTTTCACAACTACCAAGCGAGCGAGGGTGATGGATCCTTGTCAATACCTCCTCAGCTGAACACACGCTCCGGCCTCTGAACTCCAAATCGACTCAAAGTCTTCAAAAAAGAAACCTACCCCACAACAAACCCATGGCTCTGCAGGATCCTTTTGGAGAACAATGCCTTTCCAGAACAGAAGTTCCCATCACCAGCCTCTGCCAACATGTAAGGCACCAGAAGGTACTTCAAGTCTGTGGTGCCTTGGTAGGCAGCTCGGCCGCTGAAAGTCTCACATCTCTGGGACAAAGCTCCATAACCGAATGCTGTGCAGGAGGAGGTGCCTCTATTTTCTGCTGCATGTCTGGAAGTTTTCTTGGTCTCGCAGTGTTGTTCGCAGAAGTGAAGTTTTAGAATTCTCTGGCACACAGAACTACAGGAGGGGACTCACAACAGCGTGAGAGGAAAATGTTCATGCAGTACTACTCCTGGCCTTTTGCCATCTTCAAGGAAAAATGTCAAATCAAATCCTACGAAAACAAGTCATGTTTGTGACGTGAAAATGTGAACATGTGAGTGAGTGAATGAGTGAGTGAGACCTGTATGCCCACTTGGGCGGCCAAGTTTGGGCACAGGTGACCGAAAACAAGAGCAAACCTACATCGTAGTGTACAATAATAGCCTCTCAGTTCAACGTCCACAAAAAGAAACAAAATGTTCTTCAAAACCCATCCACAGAGCAGAATTTGATGCCAAATTTGGCCAGACATCGGCTTGACGATACGTAAAGAAAGCATTAAATTTAGAAGTTTAGTCATGCCGAGGATATCCTGCCACACGTGCTCCCAGAGGTGTCCATTGCAAAGTTCGTTTGACCCATCGTTCGGCGGGCAAATTGCCAATGTGCAATCCGAGCCTCCAGTAAGATTCTAAACGGCGGCGTGTGATTATGTGTATAATAAATTCACAAAATGATCTAAGTCCAGATTTCTCACTTTCCCAAGATACTGATGTCATCCAACTCCTCATTGGGAGAAAAGAGTCGCAGCTGCATCACCTGCGCTGCGATGTGTTTCAGCGCCTGCGTCCTGGGCCCATCGCGCCAAGCCCATCCGGCGGGGGTGTGGATGTTCAGAGGCAAGAAAGACGAAAAACATGTTTGACTTTGAGACTGACCTGTGCACTTTTGCCCACATGCATCTCAGGGAGCACCTCCGGATTGCGTTCTTTTCATCCAAGTGGGGAAAAATGCCGCCATGGTTCAAATCATCCAAAACCTTCTGCGTGGGCGGGTCGCCTTCCGATCGGACTGCGGCCATGTAGCCACGAAAGACCTCGTAAAACCTCCGCGCCAAGGACTGCCTAAGTTGATCTAAGTTGCCGAACCGAGGAGCAAATGACGTTTTTGCTGCGCATGAATGGTGAAAGAATGCGTGTCAACATACTGTTGGTCAATCACGACTCGCGCCTACAAACCTACAACTTTGAACGGGCCGTCGAGTCCAAGTTCAGATGAACCAATTTGGACGAGAAAGCACATTCTCCAACGTGATGTTGGAAGGATTAATGATGCTTCTGCAGTGGTTCTGATGGTCGCCGTAGGATGGTCACCCCTCAATGTCATTGATCCATGCCTTTGGGCTATGAGCACTAACACCACACCCAAATTGACTGGTTCAACTGAAACTATTCCTAACCCAGCTGGCAAGAATGGATTAATGGACCATGGCTCATGTTCAACAACCAAGGCGCTCATCAGAATCGCAGGCAACCTGTGAAATGCTGAAGCATCGCGGTCATGGGTCAAACGGATTGGCACTTCCTAACACACTTTACATACAGATACAGATACAGATACGGATACGGAGCAAGTTCACCAACTTTAACGGTTCGCCTTTTGCAACACGCCTTGGAAAACAAGCATCTGGCAATGGTTCGTCCGATGAATGAACATGCCGCCACTTCACTCACGCCTCGATGTTGGCGATGTCTGCTGCAGCGGGTCGGGCCTCCTGCGGGAAGCCATTGGCTACAAAAGACTTGCCGACCCCTCAAGCAAAAGACCTGGGCCCTCAAATGCATCATCGGTAGCCATAGTTTACCGTCATGACAGCAAACACCACAGCACACTCAACACACTGCAGCAAATTTAGGCGGCGTCCTCGTCATGTTCATGTTTGCCCGCTGCCATGTTCCAGCTGTTGTGCGGCGAAGGTTGCAAGACAAACAACTTGCAATCACAATCCGGTTTTTCCTTTATCGTTGGGAAATGTTGGGTGCACAGCACTGGCAAGGGTTTCCGGAAATGATTGTTTATCTGCAAGGTTGCCGCACACGATGGCATTTTGCGTGGGGCCATCACCATGGATTCCTGTGCATATGATCGTGTTTTGTTCGGCTGAATTTTTGCGCAAGCTAACCCCTACCAGGTCATAATCCGAAATGTTGTTTTCTAAAGCGTTCTGCTTGCTACACACAGTCGGTCCACATCTGCCATGTCCACAGCAAGCCCGCCGAAAAAGTATCCAAACAAGTCTGTCCGCCAGCTAAGGCCCGGGCAAAGGACGCAGCTGCAGCCTAGCCACAAAGAGTGTCCCACTTATTTCCCGCACTTGAAAAAACATGGCCGGGGCCAACGCCAGCATGTAACGGGGCTGCGCATACCTCAGGCACCCACCATGGCAAAACGCGGCTTTTGATTCTGGGAGTTGGTTTTCAACAATGGTGATTTCACATTGCTGATGCCTTTTTGTTGCTTGATAATTGGCAGCATGCATTGGTGCTTCGATGGAACACTTCCCTCACTGATTGAGCCCCAATCATTGTCAGTGAGCGAGTGAGACCTGTATACCCACTTGGGCAGCCCAGTTTGGGCACAGGTGTCCACAAGGCACCTGCCTCTGCCAACATGTAAGGCACCAGAAGGTACTTCAAGTCTGTGGTGCCTTGGTACGCAGCTCGGCCGCTGAGAGCCTCACGACAAAGCTCCATGACCGAACGCTCTGCAAAAGGAGGTGCCTCTATTTCCTGCTGCATGTCTGGAAGGTTTCTTGGTGATACAAGTCCAAGCTTTATTTTACGCAGTGTTGTTCGCAGAAGTGAAGCTTTAGAATTCTCTGGCACACAGAACAACAGGACGACTCACAACAGCGTGTGAATGGAAAATGTTCATGCAGTACCACTCCTGGCCTTTTACCATCTTGAAGGAAAAATGTCAAAAAAAAAATTTCCGCGCATCCGGTCGATGGCTAAGGGTGACAGTGGTTATGCAAGTTTTTATGCTGGCCTGTCCCCAGACGTGTTGACAGTTTTTATCCTGGCCTGTCCCCAGGTTCGCAAAGTCCAATGGGTGGGTTAGGTGGAGGGGAGACAGACGGCTGGGTTGGCGACTGCTTGCCGGAGCAGTGGTGTGGCTCGTCGTGCCCGGTGTTGTGCCAGGAGGTGGAGGAAGGTGCAAGCTTCCTCGCTCCACCATCCTCCGGTTTCGATCCCCAGGACGACGAGGCGACAGCGGCCGCCACGGGTGAGCTCTGGATAGACCCGCTCTTTGTTGCGGCGAGCGTCGTGCAACGCCGCCCCTGCATAGCGGCCATGGCGATGTCTGGGTTGGCTCTCCCGGGTGAGAGGAGGGTGGTGTCGACTGCGATTTGGCACCCCCCCCACAAAGGCAAACCATTGGCGATGACTTCGATACGGCGGTCATCGAGGGTTTGGACATTGGGTATGTTCAAGTCAGCTACCCGGGTGTTGGTGGTCACCCTGGCCCCGGCCTCACGACAAATGCGAGCTGCTGCTCGTTCAAGTGGCCCGCCGCGACTGCGCAATAGCCCCGACTGTGCACAAGCTGATCGATGGTCGCCAATTGGGTCAAGAGTGCGACGGCATCGACAAGTCCTGGTGGAAGGGGGAGGGGCAGACGGAGTCTCCGAAGCATAAGCAAACGAAAGTGTTCGGACGAGTAGGTGGACTCAGGGGTGTAGGGGATGCTGGTGAATGCTCTGCTCGCATATGGTCCGGACTGGGAGTCTAGAAGGGCTTGGCTGGCTGGGGGCAGGTGGCTGTACACCTCGGCCCTGCAGGCTTGGTGGGTGGCCTTGGCGGCGGGCTGCTGCCATCCTCGGTGCTGGGGGCCCACTGGCTCGGGGTTGGCTGGGGTGGCCCGTTGTGGCCGATGAGGGTGTCCCGTTCCCAATCGCAAATCCGAAGGGCGTGCGCAGTGGCCACTGCTGCTTGGATGGCTGGGGATGCATTGGTGGGGTCGGGCTGGCGCAAAAGAGCAGGAGGAGCCAAGAAGCCTGCAGGTCTTGCAATTCTGGGAGACGAGACAGGAGCTCTTGATGGGTGGCCGAAAGATTGTTGAGGTGCTGGCCGATGAAAACGTCAGATCCCAAGGGCGCCCCCAAAATGATCATGCCTTTCTCTGCTGCTGGCAACCCCGGGTCCCCGACCCACACGTCGGCCCCCAGGCTGGTTAAACCTGGCGGCTGCACGCCGGAGGCATTCCAAACTCTGGTCTTGCCGCAATGGAGCTGGATATGGGCCGTAGCACTTAGATGCTGTTCCAAAAGGTCGTAGACTGGGCGGACACGGGCTGGTTGTACCAGTGTGCAGATGTCGTCCAAGAAAGCAAAAAGGTGCTCCCCAGGTCGGAGGTGCTCTTGTACAGCTTGCAAGGCGGATCGCTGACCCAACGCGAACAAGGCTGGCATGAGCGGGTCGCCTTGTTCTCCGCCTTCGGCTTGAGTGACGGTGTGTGCTTCGCCGGTTGCATCACGCCACACATATTGGGAGGCTTCGGTGTAGAAAAGCCGGACGAAGGGCAAGCACTGGTTGGCATCAGGCACGGCGTGGAGGCCTCGCAGCATACTGTTTCTGGAGATGGTGTCGTATGCCCCGATGCCATCGACCGAGAGGACTGTCAGGTGGGGATCGGCCTGGGTCGCGACGGTGATGCCGTGCACAATGGCTTGTGTGGGGAACAAGCTAGGTGGATTGGGGAAGCGAAGTGTTGGGCGATGCTGCGCGACACGACTCTGCGAAGGATGTCGCCTATGACGATTCCCCGGACCCGACCGTTTGGCTTTTGCAATGCCACAATGCGTCCCGAGCTGCTGCGCAACTTGGACAAATGTGTTTGTGCTGCCTTCGTCATCCAGTAGGAGCCGCAACGTCTCTGCAGTGAGACCGGACGGCCCCGGTGCGGCCCCTTTGCGGGTTCGCCGGAGGATGCGGATGATGGTGGTAGCAGGGATCTGCAAGGCAGTGGGAGGGGTGAAGTCGAGCAAGTCTTGGTCGATGGGTTGGTATTGGCTGGCTGGTCGGCGAGCTGGGTCCCGGAGTTCATTCAACGTGTCACGGGTACGGAGTGCCAGCGGTGTTGCTGTGAGTGCTTGCCTGGCTGCGCTCAACTCGCCTTGGTGGATGAGTTGGCATGCTCGGTGGCTCTGTTGCGCTGGTGTTGGCCTGCTGCCGTTGGTGGGTTGGTTTGTTGGAGCAAAGCCGTCCATTCCCCATTTTGGAATTGGGCGATCAGGCCTCTTTGGGAAGCGTGCGGGTGCCAGGCTGGCGGTGGAGGAGCATGCGAGGCAGCAGCATCCAAAGTTTCCATGCTTGGGCTTGGTCCGCCGGGGACTCTGCGGCAAGGATGGCCTCGAGGGCGAAGACAAGAGCCTGTCGTATCCTCCCTCGCAAGAAAGCTGGTGGGGACTGGTAATGCCAGAACTGTTGTTTCAAAGTGGCATCTAAATCGACGTCGCGCAGGGAGGCCCACGCGGTTCCCACCCCAGGCAGCCTGCTGGGTGGGGTTGTAACCACCGGTATGTTTGGTGGTGCCGGGTCGTCGCCCCTGGGCGTTAGGAACTGCTGGTGCTGTTGGTGCTGCTTTCGTCTGGAGGGCCGGGGTTGTCGTGGTGGCTGGTCGGTGGTGCGGGTGAGGGGTGGTTTGGGGCGGTGGGGTGTGCGGGTGGTTCTGCTGGTTCTGCTGGCCTGGTCCGCCTCCATTGGTCTGCAAGGGCGGCTGCTGCTGCTGCCAACCGCTCCCCTAGGTAGGTCTGCAAGAGTGTATCCTGAACCGTCTGTCATCCGGCTCAGTGCCCAAGGCAGATGGATCCGTGTTGCTGGTGGTAGGGGTCCCGCGGCTGTGGCCAACACCCGCGGAAGGTCGGTTTCGAAGGTGGAAAGTTGTCTGCCGTCTTGGGCGGCCACTTGTTGCAGGACCATCAGTGTGTTGTGCAATTGTTGCCAGGGCGGCCGCTCCTGTTGTGGTGGGTGGCTGGGTTGGCAAGGCGGTAGGGGTGCAAGGTAGGATGTCGGTCCCTCGGGTGCAAGCCCACCCGCGCTCGCCTCGTTGAAAATCTAAAACCAAAGTTCTTGGGCCATGGTGGGGGCAGTGGGGTGGTTCGGGGACGTGTTGTAGCAAGGGGTGCTCCGGCGTGACCGTGGTGTTGCACCGAAGACATGTCCACTCGGGTCTCCATTGCTGGCTGGTGTGGTCCCAGGGTGGGGCCCAATGCATGTGGCGTTCGGGCAGCTCCCGCCAGGCGTCATCCCTGTCAGCTCGGGTCGGGTCGAGCAAGAGGACCCGGTGGCAACATAAGGGCAAAACGCCTGCGGGGGATGGCGGTGGGCCGGCACGGGTGGCCGGTTCTGGGAGCAGAAGCTCATGTTGGGCGCACAGTTGCTGGAAGTGTGTCTCCGTGTTGGTGTGCCACGGGCTTCGGCATGCTGGGCAAGTTGGAGTGGGGTTGTGGGCCCGGAGATTCGCCACGCAGGTCAGGTGGAAGACGTGACCGCAGGGTGGCCACCTGAAGATGGGTTCAAGTGTTGTCGCTTGCGCTGAGCCCAGGCAGATGGTGCAGAGGGTGTCCGCGTGTGGGCGGGGAGGGGTGCCGTGTTCTATGCCGTCTTCAGCCGGAGGTGGGCTAGTGAGATCAATGGGTTCATGCTGTGGGGCTGCCATTCCCGGGTGGCAAGTGCCGACAAGAAGGAAAAAAACAAAAAGTCCACGGCCAAAACCAGGGCCCTGCAGCACGCCAAAAATCCACCTAACCGAAGGCGGGGTTGGAAAGCTGGGCGCCGCCAGCAGGCAGAAAGTCGCGAAGGCCCAAGTCCAAGGGGCCAGGCCTATGTTGATGGCTAGGCTCCAGTTATGCTCAGTCAACCTTGGGTGTGTGTGTTTTTTTTTTTCACCCAAGCGTCACAGAATCTTGGTAGAGTCTTAACACCCAACAGAAAGATCTTGAAAGCGGCCAAAATTATGCACTTGATCATAATATGAAAACTTGCCAGCTGCGTCTTGTGTTCTCGGAAGACTCTGTCAAATGATCACATGCTTCACATGCTAGAAACCAAGCTAGCTGGAATTAAGGGGTCCAAAAACTTCATGACTCATCAGCTTTGTGATATAATGGACAATAATGCAGATTGTTGAAGCCTTCTCATGAACGAAGATTGATAAACACAATAACTATACGGTAAATATATTGTAATGTACAATACAAGTGTTCAAACCCACCCTCTCTCGAACCCTTTTCTCACACTGGCACGGGCTCTGCAGCCTTGCATAGTGCTTCTCAGCAACCACTAGGTGGTCGCCACACTTTGACTACACCATCGGCAGAAGCACTGACCAAGGTTTCTTCGTAGAAGGCCACGCAAAGCACGGCTGCAGCATGGCCTTGCTGCCCGCCTTGCCCACCGCTCAATGGAGTGGCTTCAACCAACTCCCAAAAGTGCAGGCAACCATCCTCAGAACCACTCACCACGAAGGAGTCTGTTGGATCTAAAGTGCTTCTCACTTTCACTCGCTTGTTCGTATGTCCAAAGTACGATGTGAGCTCAGAGCCGTCCGAATGCTCCAACAAACGAATCTGGTTGTCCAGGGTGGAGACCAAAAGGCACTGACCATCATTGGAGACCGAAATGCTGCCGATGGGCTGCAGCAACTGGTCCGTGACCAGCTGACCCTGGCGAACATCATAGCTACGTAGGCCGCCATCTGCACTGCCCGTCATGATCTCATCACGGTGCGTCATCAAGCAAAGAACGGAGTCGGCAGCACCAGTCAAGACCTGGATCGGCTTGTTGCTGCGTGCTCGCAGGTCCCAAATGCGCACAGTCTTGTCGTGGGAAGCACTCAACAACACCTCCTCCTTCGGGCCAAACGCTAGGGCGTTCACCTTTCGGTCGTGCCCAGAAAATTTCCGCACCACCTGGCCAGAGGTCACATCCCATTGGAATATAAGTTTGTCAGAACCGCATGATACGAACTTGCTGTTGTCTGCTGCGATCAAGACATCGTTTACCTCCTGGTTGTGGCAGCCAGCAAACTTCTTGATGTGCTTGCCACTATGCGGATTCCAAAGTCTCACAGACTTGTCCTGTGAGGCTGTCATGATGTACTGACCGTTTTTGGTCCATGACAAGGCTAAAACTGCCCCTTCGTGGCCCTCCAGAATCTGCGCTGGCTCTGGGCCAGGAAGCTTGAAACCAGCCATGAAGCGTGCACCGCATGCCACTCCAGGAACCCCTTGCCTTGTGAATATGCATCCTTTTATCTACAGTATTCAGTGACTTCTCTTTTGCAATTTGGGTCTAGGCTGACTATCTGAGCTCACAACCCTAGCTGCCCTAGCCGCCCTGGCCCTTCTTGTCAACTGTACGGGCTGCACAACTTTTCGACAATTGTAATGTGAGCTCCGCATGCAGCGGGCATATTCTTACTGCAGAAATCCTACGAAAACAAGTCATGTTTGTGACGTGAAAATGTGAACATGTGAGTGAGTGAATGAGTGAGTGAGACCTGTATGCCCACTTGGGCGGCCAAGTTCGGGCACAGGTGACCAAAAACAAGAGCAAATCTACATCGTAGTGTACAATAAAATAACCTCTCAATTCAACGTCCACAAAAGGAAACAAAGTTTTCTTCAAAACTCATCCACATAGCAGAACTTGATGCCAAATTTGGCCAGACATCGGCTGGACGATACGTAGTGAAAACATTAATTTTAGAAGTTTAGTCATGCCGAGGGTATCCTGGCACACGTGTTCCCGGAGGTGTCCATTGTAAAGTTCGTTTGGCCCATCGTTCGGCGGGCAATTGCCAATGTGCAATCTGAGCCTCCAGTACGGTTCCAAACAGCGGCGTGACCATGCCTTTGCGCCATGCGCATGCACCATTAATTCAATTTTCCCGTTCCAACGTTTCAGGACTTCGTGCCAAGGGCCTGGCCAATCCAAATTTCCAGGAAGACCCACCACCATAGGTAGCAATTTTCAAAGCATGACATCCATGTGGCATAAATCGGATTGATAAAGGGTGCGATGTCCAACACTGAATACAACAACAAGAGTATTCACACGATCAAAGAAACGCAGTCGCTCCTTCAAACGAACCTTCCTGTCGCAAAGTATTCCCTTGTGTGCCAGAAAAGCCCGGGAAGCAGCTTGAAGGTGATGATGCAAATCCATGGAACTGCGGCCTGCACGTCCCACGCCAAGTATGCACCCCAACCACTTGAGTCCAGCATTTCAAGTTTTCATTTGGGTAAGTTGGAGGCTGCTTCATTTGTCGAAATCATTGTTCTCTCTCAAGCCAAAACTAAGCCAATGTCCGACAAAGTTTCCAACAAGGTGCGGCAACATAATACAATGTCATCGGCAAAACGCAAATCGAGAAGGTTTGGCAGTCCATCTTGGAAATTTGAAAAGCGGAATGCAGACTTGTCCACAAATGTTCGGGCCTAGATGTTTCGGTTTGTGCGTGTCATCCTGCATGAACGGATGTCATGTCAGGGAATTCTGTCACACCCCCTCCGTTCATGCATTTACTGCACAGAGGGGTGTGTTCGAGTGTTGCAAAATGCTGACACTCTGGATCAAAATGGATCCTAATTTGGCTGCTTTTTGTAGTCCTATACATAAGGCGCTCTCTCATCAGGCGCTGACCGTGTTGGTCTGTCAGATTGAACTGCCTGTAGATATCGTTTCTCTGCTGCCTGAGGTCTTTTGCATTCTCTTCAAGTTCGATCACGTAGGTTTCCAACCGAATCACCTCAGCTTGCAGCTCTTCCAATTGTTTCTTGTAGTTTTGGATCACTTTAGCTTCCAGCCATTCCGTGGCTTGGATACACTTCTCTTTCGTCTTCTTCTTTTCATCTTCCTTGTAGTTCATGTACTTCATAATCGCCGTCTCGATGATCTCATTCATGAAGTGCAAGCACTTCCTCAGTGCATACTGCACAAAACCTTGCCGCAGCCAATGCACCAAGCTCAAGGCCCCGATCAAAGCCAGTGAGCAAAATGCCCACCAACTCCATTCATTTTCCACTTCATCATCCTTTCCATTCACTTTTGAACCTGCTGCCATCTCCATATTGGCCATCATCATCAGCAGGCCAATGTGCAAGTCCTTCTTTCCTTTCATGGCCTTCTTTAGGCCTCGTTTCATTTGCTCTCGATGCTCCATCTCCTGGAACTCCTCTCTTCCAATCCTGTCTCCTGAGCTGTCCACCATCTTCAACATGTAGAGCAGCCCAAAGAGCCTTCTTCGTGTCAGTGACTTCGTCCCGATGTCTGCGGAGTTGAGCTCTGTAGGAATGGCGCTCACTGCCAAAACCTTTTCTTTCTCCTTCTGTTGGATCCAAAGGAGGGCGGCATCTAAATGCCTTACACGGCCAATCCCCTGTCGTTGAACCATGGCTCGTGCTGCAGAGCTGTCGCTCCTCACTTTCATCTCGAGCTCCTCCTTGGTCATCTCCATCCATAGGTGGCGAACAAGTAGCCCATCTGAGCAGCCACCTACCATTGCCACGAACTCTGACTCTAGGCTTTCTTGAAGACATCGACATCCTTTGAGATGCTTTCATATTGCTTGTAGTCGCATCGGATGTCACACTGTTCTTCCGGCAGCTTGAACTCGCGCTTCAGGTAATGAAACCTTTCTCCCATGCGGAATGGTCCTTTGGCCTCCACATTCCATTTCATCTTCTCCTGCAGGAAGTTGACAAAGTTCATCAGCGCTCCTTCTCTGCCCACCATGAACACGTCGTCCACATGCACCGTGATGTAGATCTCTCGGTGCTTCATGAGCAGCGTGGGCTGCATGATGTTCTGGCTGAGTCCAAACAAGTTGAACCATTGTGAGGCGGCTGCTCTCTGGCCAGGCAAGCACCTGATCAGGCGGTAGATCTTGCCATCAAGCTCAACAAAAGCTCGTTCCTCCTTCGGTTGCTCGGCCATGAGGAATGCATCTTTGATGTCCAGGGTCATTGCCGTGAACTCCTTGAAGACGTTCAGCAACAGGTGGATGAGGAGTTTTGGTACTACGAGCATCGACGTAGGCGCGAACGTCTGTTCGAGGTCCACGCTGTTCTTGAACTGTCGTGCCACCAGTCGGGCTCTCCTGAACCATCCTCCTTGTTCCACTCGATGCTTCCTGCATACCACAAACTTCGTTGAGATGATGTATCCTCCTGAGCTCTGAACATCATCTTCATTTGCCTCCTCCATCACAGGGATCTTCTTGAGTCGGCTCACTTCATTTTCCCTGGCCTCCTTGTCCATCATCATCAAATGCTCGTCACTGGTGATGTGTGGCTCATCTGCTTCATCTGTGGCATAAAGCAGTTCCTCGGTGAGATCCTCTGGAATCCATTCGTCTCCCATCTCCTCATCTCCGTGAGCCTCGATGGATTGCACACCAGCGTACTGAGGAGGGTACAGCCTTGGGATCTTGCTTGGCGACGATGTGGCTGTCCTGTCGTGCTCATCAGCTTCTCTCTCCCTCACGATCCCAGATGGTTGGCTGACATCTTCACCTCTTTCTGTCCTCTGCTTCTTTTCGCCTTCTTCTCCATCACCTTCATTTGCTTCTGTGCCTTCTTCCTCGTGTTCACCTGCCCGCTTTGTCCTGGGTGTTGTCGAAGTCGGTGCAGGTGTCATTGGTGCAGCAGTTGGCAAACTAGGCATACCTGGTGTGGTAGGTTGAGCCTTCGATCCAGGTGCTGGAGTGACAACTCCTGCTGCAACTGCCTCGGTGACTGCCCTCATCTCTTCCTCTGTAGCATCCATCTCCAGAGTTGGTTGTCTGTACCGTTGGGCTTGTCCACCATGTTTCGTCATGATGCCTTGAGGCGAATAGCTCCACGGGAGACCTTTGGCTATCACCATATCTGTAGCTACGAAGCTCTCCTCCATGGCTAGCCTGCGAATTGTTCTTGACTCAAATGCTCCCTCGGGGGTCAGGATGACATGGGCGTCGTTCCACTGGTTCTTTCCAACCCAAACTCCTCTGTGGAATATGTCGTTCCCTTTGTATTGAGTCAGCTTGCGAAACATCACACTTTCTCCAAACAATGCAAGCTTCCCCCGGTAACTGTGTCCTGTTGCCAACTCATAGCTTGTACGTCCAATCTTGTCCAGGACTCGAAACCTGTTGACCAGGAACGAAGCGTAGCGGAATGACCAAGGATACATGTGGAAGCTGCCGGCTATCTGAATGAATGCTTTGCCCTCTTCAAATGATCTGAGGCAGTTTGCCAGCTTTCGTACTGTTTGTACTCCACGTTCTGCTTGGCCATTTGACTCATGCTGTCCGCTGCCTGTCAACCTGATCTCGCAAGGCAGTCCCATCACCGTTTTGACTTGTTGCACCGTCCTGAGCACCTGTCGCATCGCCCTCTCCGAGTCGCCTTGGAACACACATGGATCTCTTGAAGAGTTTTAACTTTCAGATCCTTTCGAGGGTATTGGCACGACGTGGATTGCCTTAGTCTCCGATGAGGTAATGATGAGGCATGTCCCATACTGGTCTGACCTCTCTGCAACCTTGTCTCACCGGTGTAGGTGAAGAAGAAGTCCAGCTGGATCACGTTTCGTCCCAGATCGGGTTTCTCCTCTCTCAGCTCATGCTTATCCTCTTTGGCTCGGCTGGCGACGCAAGCTTGGCACCATGCTGCGTAGGGAATGTGGGTCACAAAGTGTGCCTCTTGATCCTTCAAAGATGGTAGCTTTGGCTGTCCCAGGGTCATGGGTTTTCTCTGCTGCTCTTGGAACAACTTGTTGGCAATGGAAAGTTTCAGCTTGTTTTCGATGTTGATCTTGAAAGCGAACAGCTTGTCGAGCAGCCTTCTTTTGCTGCCTGTGTGCGGCAACTCACGTTCTTTACAGGCCATCTGTAGCTCTTTCACCGACATCTTCTCGGTGTAGGTCACTTCATCGAGCTCGATCTCATCTGGCATGTCAGCCACCACCATCTTCTCGATGTCTTGGGCCTCCAGCTGCATTTCTAACTCCTCCTCACCATCTCTCTCGTCCTCTGACCAGTCCAATCTTCCTTGAGGCTCTCTCCTTCTCTCTTCAGGATATGGCCTGATGGGAACCTCGGAGTTCATCTCCCAGTAGTCCTCCATCTCTGAGGGTGCGAAAAAACTCAACGTCCTCAAGGGTCCTCCTGTTCCCAATTTCCTGAATGCCGTGGGCCCCAACTCCATGTAGTTGCCAATGTTCTCTACTTGGCTCCACATTCCATCGGCGTCCTTTACCAAGGTCAAGCGGGCCTTCCAGTGGTCTTCAATCTGGCCTCTTGGATCAGTCATGGAAACTGCCACTGGGTCACTGTAGGCGACGATGCCGTTTGGGAGTCTGTGCCAACCAGGTGCCATTTCTAGCTCCTCAACATATTTGCTCAGTGTTCCCCTCAACATCATCACTCTTGCTTCTTGCTTGGACCCATTGTCCCTCTTCAGATTGCTTTCAGGGGCGGTGACCACAAAGATGTTGGCTTCAAACTGTAATGAATTGTGTTCATTTCGAATTGGGACTGACACATCTTTCTCTTCATTCCTCAGGCTCAAGCCATGATGGGTGTTGCAGATGCTCCAACCCTTCCGAAGTAGCTTCCCTGCACAGAGGATGGGATGCTGTACATTGCCAAGGATGAATTCCTCCACCATCTCCATGGTCTTCCCTTTGCTATCAACTGTTCGTAGGCGGGCCTTCGTCACCCCATCATGTGCAATGCGTTTTCCTTGAGCATCGATCATCCTGAGCTCTTGTGAACCTGCCTTCCAATGCCCAACATCAGCATAGGCACGTGGCAGAACTGACACACCTGCTCCACTGTCAAGGGTGATCAGGCAGGACTCCTTTGCCTCTGTCTCCTCATGCCTCACCATCTGCACAAAGAGTTCCTCCTCCTCGTCTTGCAGGTCCAGGGCCACAATGGCAGTACCATCGGGGACTAGTACTGCCGGTTCTATGCAGTCCATGAACACCTCTTCACCACCTTCTGTCTCCATGTAGTCCTCGGCCTCCTCCTCAGCCAGGACCATGCCCACTCGCCATGGGTAACTCCCATCATCATCGGAGTCTCTTGGGGTGGTCAAATCAAAGACCTCAAGTGTCCTCGATTCCGGTGGGGTTTCCAACCTCACCATCTTCACTGCAGCCGCTCCAGGCTGTCCTGACGAAGAGCTGGCTCCACCTGGATTGCTCTGGGTGGCAGTCGTTTGCTCCTCAACCTGATTCACGCTGGCTTTCTTCGACCAGCGGTCTTTCGCGTAGTGCCCAGTCTTGCCACAGACATGGCAAGCACCAGCTTTTCCTCCTTTTGCACCTCTATCGGGGCTCTTCCCTTTCTTCCACAGGCTCTTGCCCTTCTCATTGCTTCTCCATGTACCTTTTGCTTCTGTCTTCGTCTTGCCTTTGGCCTTTCCTTTCATGTCTTTCGACTTGCCCTTTCCTCCTTTCTTTCCTTTGTCTCCTCTGATGTAGTCCACCTCCATTGGTGTAGCTTCGTCCATGCCTGCTCTGGTAGGCAGGCTGGGGCTGTTTGATGAGTCCCATTGTCCCATCGTGTTGACAGTGCCTCCAACTCCATCACCTTGTTCTTCACTTGCTCATAGGTTGTGGTCTCGGTGATCCACAGTTGTAGATGAGCTCGAAGGTGTGGAGGTACAGCTTGTAGGATTGAAGCCACCTTTGCATCATCTGCGTATGCATGCCCTGAGATCCTCTCATACTCAGTCACTATGGACTCGTACTGGGGCAGCTGCTCGGAGATGGTCTTTCCCTCAGCGAACTGCACCCTGGAAAGTTGGGTCAACAGGGCAAGTGCTCGGGCCCTTGTGGCCGGTTGCTTTTCTTTCAACAGGCGTTGCCAAGCTTCAAAGCCGTTCTCATCCTGCATGTGGCGCACCAGCTTGAGGGGTCTTCCTCTCAAGTAGGAGGCCAGAACTCCATACAGGCGTACAACCATGGCCCTCGTTGCATCCGTCATGTCCTCAAAGGCGAAATCCCCTCCAAGGTTGTCCTCCACCATCTTCATGCTGTGTGCCATCTGAGGTTCAATCCCCTTCACATAGTTGACAAAGGAGAATTTCCAATCACCCCACTGCTTGATCTCCTGGTCCCTGGTTCCAGGCTTGAACAAGTCAGGGGTCTTCATGTGCCTCGACCATGTCGTAGCAGTTTGGTTCACAGTCAACCGGTCGAGGGCTTGTGAAATCATCCTCAAACTCTCCTCTGCCATTGTCCTGAGGTATGGGATGTGGGCCAAATAGGCCTTGGTCGTCACCTTTGGGCTCAGTCACGTTCTCCTCGAAGACAAGGCCACCGTAGGAGATCAAACTGATGTAGTCCCAGTGAGCTAACAGCTCACAGATGTCGTCTGGGTCCGTCTGATCCCTGACTCTCTCAACCTTCTTGAGGAACTTCCACCCAGCCGGGACTGAAACTACCAGCTGTAGTGTTTCCCCTTTCCTTCTTCCTTCTTTCCTCTTTTGCAGGATCAAGGATGCCCTGACGTTTCTCTGGCTCCTTTCCCAGCGCAACCTGCCCACGTACTCGTCAGCCTCCACGAGCACCGTGTGGATGTACCTCACCTTCCACTTCGTGTCCTGGGCCACCACGCTATTGCTCTGGTACTAGCAGATCTCCTTGGTGTAGGTGTCACCAGTTCCACCGGCCAAACAGGCCAAGATCAGGATCTCCAAGATCCAGAAGCTTGCTTTTCGGCTCGCTCTGCCTCTCCTCCGATTCGTCGTGGTCGTGGTCCTCAGGAATGAGGTTGTGGTGCAAGTACGTGGGTAGGGAGCGCCAGCGCTTTACGGCCAGCGCTCCGCCACCATGAACAGCGGAATGCAGACTTTTCCACAAATGCTCGGGCCTAGATGTTTCGGTTTGTGCGTGTCATCCTGCATGAACGGATGTCATGTCAGGGAACTCTGTCAAAATTGATGCCCGGCATTTGCTGCTTCCATACGTGCTCTCCATTTTCGCATGGCTAATTGCCAAACAGCGGCAAAGGGCTTTGGGCTTAGTACACGCCCCTGCCGCAGGCCAGAATCAACTTGGACAACGCACATCTGCTGCCAGTAAGGGGTCTGAAGAATCCAAACCGAGCGTTCTGAAACACCATGCGCCCGCTCTCCAAAGTTGTGCCCAACCCACTCGGTCGAAAGCTTTGGATAAATCAAAGCTTACCAACCAAATGGGCGTGCCAACAGCAAAAAGTTTGTCAACAACAAGGTTCAAAGTGACCAAGTGCTTCTCCAGCCTGTAATCCCCGGCGAAAAGCGTGTTGTTCTTCAGTTGCGCGTTATCCAACACATGTTCAACACGCAACAAGATCACATAAGCAAACGTCTTGTACAGCAAACGGATGACACCCAGTGGCCTGAAGCCATTTGGCACTTTGGCCTTCCCGGGCAACATCATAAACCGGGTAACATGCCAACTGTGTGGCAAACCACCGTTGTACAGCACCAGCAAATCCTCTAGCAAGTCATCGAAAATGTATCTCAATATTTCGGCTACCAATCCGATATCATCTCCACTTCTGTTTGCCTTGAACTGTTTGGTTGCACATTTCCGAAAACTCAAAGACCAGGCAGGTTCCAGCAAAGTTTCCGGTTTGTCAGGCCGCTGGGAAAAACCTGTCGAATTCAACGGCTGAACTGTTCCACCATGAGTCGTCCGATTCCAAGTGCCGGAACTACTTCCAACAGGAAATAGAATTGCAATTTTTCTTGTAATTGTTGAGTTTTCCATAATTACTTTGATTTCCTGTTGGTGTCGCTTGCGAATCCTTTTGCGTGGCTGGCGTGCAATACTATTCGTTCAACCGCTTCAACCTGAACTTTTTCATGGTGCAATTCGTCATAGCTTTCGATTGAGGGCGCCTTCCATCTGAGCACCGTAACTTGCAATGAACACAGCGATGTCCAACCCAATGGCCACCAAGAAATCATGCCAAACATGCTGCACACTGAACGACAAGTCTGTCAAAATAAGTCCGAAGGAGGGTGGGGGCCCAGGACCTGAGTGCTATTACCTGATATATCAGGATTAGACCCCCCCCCCCCGGGGTTCAACTCCACTCTTCTCCTCCTCGGTACCTGCTGCTGCTGCTTGGTCGCTGCTGCTGCTGCTGGCATCTCATCTGCGCCTGGCGCTTGGCTGCTTGCTGGTTGCTGCTGCTTGCTGCTTGGCGGTTGCAAATCCGCAGCCCTTCCTCCAGGACAAATTGGATAAGATCATTTTTTCGCTGGTTTCTGCTCCCCGTTCCGTGTGGCCTTGCTTGGTGCATAGTCGTGATCGTCCATTAAGCCAATACAAGCATTAGAGTCTCCTCACAGCAACGGCGTTCTTCCAGATAGCTTCACATTGGCCAACAAAAGGTGCAAAATGTCATATATTTGTACCACTTCACGTGTCAAATCCTAGGCTGTTGGAAAATAACACGAAAAAACTGTGAAACGTTTATAACCACATCGAAAGTCCAGGAAGCAAACCGGACCGCTGATTGCATGCAATGTCATGTTCCAAATTTTTGGCAGCAAACTCTTGGACACCGCTGTGGCCACTACATCGAAACTCCCAAAGCCAACAGAATTGTCCAAGATCATCCGTACCACATGTATGTGCTTCTGGTGAGGAAGAACTGGTGGTAACTAATAATGTCCACGGCCGGACCGTAGGTTTTCAACTCTTTCAACCCATCGATTTTCCGATGGTCGCGGGTCTCGCGTTTTGTATTTGATGCATTGCATGCATGTTCACCCGTGCCGTTGTTGCAGGAAAAAAAGGCGTCTTGGCGCCACATGGTGGTGTCGTTGCAGATGAAACATACCTGTCGGGGGGACACTGCTGTCCAGCAAAAACAGTTGCAGCCCGTGATGGTCTGCACGTTGGAGCGGGTCATCTGTTCAATGATGTGGCACCCATGGCCGGACAAAGTGCGTCCTTCCTGGTCTTGGCACGGGGTGGTGCTCGATCAGGCATCCTGCATTCACCTCCCTGTGGGCCATCAGGCGATCGTTACGGCTAACGTAGTCTTCATCCGGCAGGCCATGGTTCTGGGTCAACGTCTTCCACTTGAATCGACTCGTCGGTCTGGGTTGCTGATGCCTCTGCCGGGTGGCAGAGCTCTGGCTCGTCAAAACGTAGTGACGTAGTGCAGGCAAAGCCCTTGGACGGCCCCGCCACCAATGTGAGGAATACCAAATGGTAACCAAGGCCACCACCGCGACGTGCGACGCAGCGGAAACGAAAGCCGCGGGACGCGGCCGCGCCGTGGGCGTTCTCAACTCTTTGGGTCCACCCACCTCGGATGGTCGCGAGCTTCGCGTTTGGTTTCTGAACTGGGCAAGGAAGGTGGAGGCCGCAGCGCGTTGCTGAGCGCGACCCCACCAGCTCCTCTGCCAACCAAGGCGCGCCGCAAGGCGGAGGGCTGGCGGGGCACTGCAGGCTGCCCCCCGGCCCCCAGTCTTGCGCAAGCACGAGGAGGCGTTGTGGCCCCAACTCTGGGTAGCGAGCCTCCTGGCGGGCAAGCCAAACAAAAGGCGGACAACCCGAACAAAACATGGGTGGCGGTCGACAAGCACTGATGGACAAACCCAGTCCCGCCATGGCCTGCCGAAGATCGTTCCAACACACCGAGCCCACGCAAGCGCTCGCCCAATTGCCAATGGTTTCCGCACCAATGGACTGGCCAAGTTGGAGCGCACTCCCCGTCCACATTCGGCAAATGTAACACTTCATCACTCCAGGCTAAAGAGTAACCCAACAAATCAGGGGGCACAAAACACTTGTGAAGTTACGATGCTCCACATCAGGCACGACTAAATGTTGTTTCGGCAATGTCCGGTGGGTTTTTCCCAGAGCACCACCGATGCCAAGAATGTTAAGCGTTGGACCACAATTTTCAAGGCGGCTGATGCAACACAACGCATTACAGTCTTATCTGTGCATGGGGTGTGGCTCAAAAAGAAGTGGAGTTTGCGCAACGTGATTTTCCGTGGTCGAACCGTGCCCGAATCACCAATTGCTCGCTGGCAGTGTTTGTCCAGCCCAGGCGCTCCATGTACAGTGGTCGCTCAGAACATATAGACATCAGCAAGCACACTCACCTATCGTCTTGCGCCGGCGCTGGCAGTACTATTCCCACATTAGCCACAAACACCCTACTGCCCTCCAACGGGATGCTGCCATTCTCTGCAAACACCGGCAGTGAAACCCACAAGCCACCAAGGAAAGTGCCATGCAGGGCGGGGCGAAGGACAATGCCGGCGATGGATTCCCACCTAGACAACGCGTTCGGCGTGCCACATCTGCTAGAAGAGGTCCAATGCGTGAATTTCATCAGGCCCCATCCGCCAAGTTTGCGTGGTCCGCCAACGCAACGGGCCCACTTACTTTGGTGCGCCGTGCACGGTTTCAGCCTCGCAGATCCCTGCAGGTTCGGAGCATCCTGGGGCCCACAGAGGTCAACGAGGTCGCTTTACCGCCCAAGGAAGGCAGACCGATCTTTGCAGCGCATGCAATAGCTATCTGGCCGCAATGCTGCCTTGAGAAGATCCAGCGACAAAGTCCGGGCAACCGCGCCCCCCCCAGACGCGTCCGTGGCACTGCCAAGCCCCACCGTCACTGTCCAAAACCCATCTTAAAATCATGTGGCGATCCCCAACTTTGCCCATATTCATGACATCATGAACCATGATCTCGTTCCCCCGGCCAGATTTTGGTTTCATCCAAACTTGTTGTGATGGCCGCATGGGATCAATATGTCCACTTTGAGCCGCCATCCTTGACACTCTTGGAGCCTTTCTTTGTGCCATGGGCTGTCACCCTCAATTGAACCCTCTGTTACATAATTTGTTATTTCCTGGATTCTAAAAACAAATATTACCGAAAGTGGAGCACGTCTCCTCTCGTTGATGAAGTAATGGCATAATTCGTCAAGAAATTTTGTCCGTTCGCCCGTGTCCTCCGTTGCCTGATGCTGAAATATCTTAAAATGTTTTTCCCGCAAGTCTCAAATAAGTCTGTGAAGCATGACGCAAGACGGTTTTGGAAATGTGGAAGTCCACCGGCGCGCGAATTGAAAACAGCCCTGCGTTCTGAAACGCCGCCATTTGCGCAACAGGAAGAAACCCATGCCGCGGCCCAGGAGCAAACAGTGACATTGCTGGAGCGTCGACACCACCAAGCACAGCGAGAAACAAAGTGCTAGTCCCTGGCGGACGAGCACTTGTTGGAGACGTTAATATATAAAAACCATGGGATTTAAACGCTGTCTTCCTCAATGATGAAAAAACATTGCCAAACCACAGCTGCGCACAACTGTCGGGCCAGAGCAACGATCTTGTAAGAGCAAAGGATGCGCTGCCGTAAAATTAGAGACAGAATCAACACATCGGGAAGGATGTTCCCTTGCATAATTCTTTTTAAAGAGATGTTGGCTGGATTCAGTTCGCCAGCAGTTTCTTCTTGAGACCAACAAAAACGTTTCGGAAACCACAACAACACGAGTTCCGGAGTAGCAGGAGCCACGTTCGCTAGGTCGGACGGTCAAGAAGCCACAGCCTGGATTGATGCGGTACCGAACACCGGTAGTCTGAATTTTTTTTCTGTGTGAAGGCCCCCTTTCTTTGCAGAATGATGTGTGGTTTACTGTCGGGAAAAACGATGGTTTTTAACATGACAACCCAAGAAGTGCATTTACAACAACCCGAACATGAAGCATCCAACTGTATTGCAAAAACATAGCGACACGGCTTTTCGCAACCGTGCGTTTGTGATCGCAGGTCGCAGTCGCCTGCGTTTTGGGCACTTTTTAAAAAGTCCAAATTATACGAGGGACAAGCGGTCATTTTTCTCCTTCGAGTGCTTCAAGTGGTTTCATGCTCTGGTATATGCTGATAGGGCACTTGCTCCGCGGAAAGGACGCGAGAAAAACAAACAAACTTGGAAGCGTCCAACATGCGTTACCCTCGCCAAAATTATTTCTTGTAAGAAAATATACAACGTACGTGGTGTGAAACCGATCACCATCGATGACAATGTTATGAAACCGATGATAATGTTGTGAAGCCGATGACAACGCTGTGAAACTAAAGATTACATATCGTGAAATCGATGACAATGTTTTCAGCATGACATCCCCGTCCTCATTCCATCAAAACCCCCCCACCCCTCCACCCCATTTTGATCACACGACTAATCGATGACAGTGTTATGAAACCGATGACACTGTTGCGAAACCGATGACAATGTTATGAAGCCGATGACCATGTTATGAAAACGATGATAATGTTGTGAACCCGATGACAATGCTGTGAAACCGAAGATTACATCGTGAAATCGATGACAATGTTTTCAGCATAACATCCACGTCCTCATTCCATTTCAAACACCGACTAATCGATGATAATGTTGTGAATGAAGCCCATGACAATGCTGTGAAACCGAAGATTGCACATCGTGGAAGCAGAAATAGCCCAAAACGTGGGCCGGTAACGAAGCCGACAGCTTTTCCATGCACGACAGCAAAATGTGAACGCCTCCATGGTTGTGAAAAACCATGTCACCAAAAACATGGACCCAAAAAGCAAGCTTAGAAACAAAGGAAGAAAAGACAACACACGACAGCTTTAGAAAAGTCTGCCAGCTTTCAAGCGTCAAGCCACATTGGTGGCCGGTGTGAGGAAGGCATTCGAGACCAGCCAGACGACCTGTAAAACAGAAGGGTTCGAGCACATGGCTTGGTCTCCTTGGTCGAAGCACAAAGCATCAGGACCAGTGGATTTGCTGGAAGCACCATCCCTGTGATCGAGCACAAGAGTGAAGGACCAGACCCTCGAGAACCGTTCAGATTGGGAACAGGTGGCATCGATGAAGAAGCAGAAGAAGTGGCCGAACATGGAAGTGAACAGTCCCCGACAAGAAGAGCAACAGTTGGCAGTGGAAACTTCAGAGTCTTTGGAAAGATTGACGAGCGTGAGGAAAAGCTTTGTTGGACATTCCAAACTTCCCACAACCCCGCCAGAAGAAACTTCAATGGAGTTGGAAAACGCCAGGGAGAGAGTTCAGTGTAGAAGAACAACGCGAACCAAAAACTGCAAGACTAGACCGGAAAGGGACCTTCATCTGATGGGCTCTATGCGCCTTTCTATGCAGGACAGGTTGAGGAGGTGGACCGTGAAGTGGAAAAGCTGACAAACCTCGGAGTGGTGAAAGTGATTTTGGAGCGTGAGATGCTGGAGGAAGGATCAGAGAAGGTCGATGGAAGAGGCGTTGCAGAACAGTCGCCAGAGAGTTCAAGACTGGACCTTCTACAGATGAAACGTTTTCTCCCACAAGTTCATTTGCTGTTGTGAGATATTTTTCCTCATGTTGCATTTGTTCTATGGTTGGGAGCTTGCAAGCCTTGATATCAGGGATGCTTACCTCACGGTTGAACAGCAAGAAACCTGCTGTCAAAATTTCAGGTTGGATCAAGAAGTTGTTGGGTTTGCAACAGAATGCATTGTGGCAGTTGCGAAAGGTACTTCCTGGTCAAAGGAATGGTGCACAACGTTGGTTTCGAGATTTTACCCATCATTTGCAGCGGTTGGGATTCAAATGTTGTGTTGCTGTGCCTTCAGTGTTGAAGCATGCTACAAGCAAATTGCAATCAATGTACATGTGGACGATGAGTTGATTGCGAGTGAAAAGGAAGCTGATTTGCTTTGGGTCGTTTCCGAATTGAAGAAGATTTACAAGTTGCAGATGGAAGGCCTTGTACCCCAAGTTCGGCTGGGAGCTGGAGAAGACTTGAGCTATCTGAAGAAAACATATATTTTCTTGGAAGATGGTGTTTGCATCAAGTCTAATCCGAATCCCAAGTACATTGACAATTTGCTGAAGTTGTGCAATGGGAACAGAAAAAGAGGCAAGTGCCTGAACATTGTCTTCTGGGACGTCCGGACATTTCTCCAGAGTTGGACTCTCATGGACAAGCGCTGTTTCGAAGCGGATTGGGGATTGCGATGTATTCGTCACAGGACAGGTGCACACAATACTGTGTGAAGCAGCCTCCACTTGGACCAACCATGAGGTTGCCACAACACTTCGATTTGTCAACTGGCAACACTTCGTGAATAATGATGCCAGACCACCGGTGCCAACAGTCCAAACTTGCAGCTACATCGAAAAATGGTTGCCGAGGAATCCTGAAGACAGTGACGCTCTGGTCCTCACCACAACCCGCAACAGTGCGGTCGCACTTCACGCACACTTCCAAGCCAAAGGTAAGCATTTTTTTGCACGAGTCGAGGCACTGTGTGTGCAGGTTGTGCACAAGTCACCTTAAGCTAGTAAAAGAGAGAGAGAGAGAGAGAGAGAGAAATGAACCGGCCAGCAAACCGAAACCGAAGCAACCAAACAAGCCCCCCAAAACCAAACACCAAACCAAGGCACGGTTCATCTCAGGATGGCTGAGTCAGTCTGAAAAGTGGTGAAACGGAATACGGCCTGGGGCAATGAATTCTTCCCTTGCGCTCAGCACGTCATCATCAGGTCCATGTGGTTCGTTTATACAGCCCGCATTGCTTCAAAAGAGAGGCAATGGTGCAAAGTCGGAAGGCTGCAAAATCAAAATTGTCTGACATGGGAGGCATTCAAAGCAGCATCGTTCCAGCATCATTCCGCAATCCAGTTCTCAAGGTTTTTCAAGCCAAAGGTAAGCAAGCCAATGCGGAAACAGCGGTCGCTGAGAACCAACACAGCATCATTCTTGCAGACGTCTTGAGTGGAGGCTGTCTGGGTTCGTCGCTGCAGAGTCTGACCAACCAACAGGCCTTCTGGAGCGGGCTCTTGCTTGCTGACTCAGAGTCTTGTCGGAAAGTCTTGGCACCTCTGCGTCAGAGTTCCGGAAAACTGTGGTCCGCTCTCAGAAGTGTGGGCCTGGGACCTTCAGCGAAGGGGGACGTCGCCGATGGCGACCCTTCGCTGAAGACCCTTCTTGAGGGGGCTTGAGGGACTTAAGCCCTCGCCGAAGGCTCAGGTCTTTGGACGAAGAGAGGGCTTAAGGGGCAGCTTGAGTGGGCGCTTAAAAGGGAGGCTTCAGGGGGGGCTTGAGAGGGGGCTTGGGCTTGAGGGGGGCTTCGCCGAAGCCTCAAGGGGAACTGGGGACAGGGCCTGCGGAGAGGGAACTGGGGACAGGGGACTTGGGACAGGGAACTGAGGGCAGGGAATGGGACAGAGAGGGCAAACTGGGGATGGGAAGTTGGGACAGGGACAGGGGACAGGGAACTAGGGGGCAGGGAACTGGGACAGGGAAGTGGAGGCGGCCATTTCCTCGTGAGTATGGCAACAATTACGAGGTTGAGAATGGTGTTCTGACCTGTCTTGTCCGGATTTTGCGCTGCTCATCCATGCCCTGCGACTCGGTGTTCTGAGCGATGAAGCCTCACTTTCAAAGTAAGGAACTTTGGTTGCAAAGCTTGAAAACTCGTTGCACATCATCGCAGGAAGGATCCAACAGATTTCGAAAGCGGTGCTCAAATCCCACAGCCTCTTTGTAAAGAAAAGGCTCCTGGGACGGTGAAGTACTGAGTGCAAAGGCGGAATTCATTGCCCCTGCGTCTCACCTTTCACTCTTTTTTACCGGCTTACGCAGCCCACTTGAGGTACGAACCTTGCTTCTTTGGGTGGGTTGGGTTTGTTTGGTTGGGCTTTGTTGTTCTGGTTTCGGTTTGCCGCTTGGTTCGTATCTCTCTCTTTTACTAGCCTACGGTGACTTGTGCATCCTCTGCACACACAGCGCCTCGACCCGTGCAAAAAAATGGAACAGGGAACTGGAGACAGGGAATTGCAGGCAGCAAACTGGGGACAGGGAACTTGGGACAGGGAACTGGGACTTTCCAGACTACCGTCGTGTTTTGAAAAAATCATTTTTTTACAGGCTCCTGCCGGAGATTGAGCGCGCGGTAGACCCGGTAGGTTTCACGGGGGGCCTCAACGGGGGGCTTAAGGGGTGGTTTAAGGGGAGGGATTGGCCCTATCTGGTACTTCCTTTCTTGCATTAGTTGGAACTCGAACTGCCTTGGGATATTCCTCCCGATCGCCATCTTGGAACTGCCAGACGGAGTGCCCTTCCTCCATACATGGCCGGACAATCACCTGAAGTCTGCTTTGTTTTTTCAGGGTAGAGTGGATGGGATCTTGCAGTGGTGACTGCGTGTCCGGCACACTGAGGTCAAGTTGGCAAAAAACTGACGACATCATCTTCTAGTTGCGAGAAGTCTTCACAGTGCGCCAAGTTTGCAGGCATGTGGTGTTCATTGCCCGCAAGCGTAGCCAAAACAATGACAATGGCATGTGGCTCATGGCAGTACGGTGTGAACGCAGCAGCTGAGGCCACAACATTCGTCCAGGGTTCAATGCCTACAGCGGAGGGGGAGGTCGGTTGCGATAAGGAAAGCGGGCCGTGGAGGAAGAGCTACCTGTGCCTACAGGAGGAGCAACCCGACGAGATTTGTTTCGACCCGTCCCCTCGTCTTTGGCTCCTGCTGTCTTGTCACAGCTCCTGGCGGTGAATTGCCAGTTTATTAAGAAAGGCAGGATCCCCTGTGAGCCACTAGCTCATTTGCTGCCATTCTCTCTCGCTGCACACATGATCACCAAACTTCCGGTCTTCTTCCCGGCAGTTAGGATGGCCATGGTGGTGATGACGATACAGTTCATCCTCACTCAGTCTCGTGAGCTCTTGCCGGGACGAGAGGAGGTGCCACCCCATTCTGTTCATCGCGGCCTCTAACCCTGAGATCAGCCAATTAGCAATGATTGTGCTCTCTGTTTGGGCGTTGCCTTTGGCAAAGTTGTCAGCCGCTGTGGCAAGCCTAGACCAGCGAAGGGCAAAGCGCCCATCCCCTTATGCCCTTGCGGGACAAGGTGGGTGGGGTCTGCATCAGCATCCTCTTCTTCTGATGACCCTTCCTCCGACTGTGGACGTCGGCTTCCACTGGCACTGGTTGCGCATGCATGGCATGGGCGAAGGTTTTCTTGTGCCTGCGATGCCTGAATCAGCTTCCGACTCTCCAGAGTGAGTGTGTGGCGGGGAATACCTGGCCTCACTGAGATCAGTCCAGAGAGGGACTTCCAAGCGAAGTTCCAGCTGAGGAAAGGATGGGAATGACATGGACTGACCCAGGGACGGGTCGAGTGCCCTCGATGCATAGGCCCTCTCCGTCCACGGCGTATCGGGCATTTGTGGATTGTTATTGCAAACCCACACTTCCTGGTAGGCACCTGCTTCCAGGAAAGGGTTGTCTTCTGCTCCTCCCTTGGTGTCCCCAGCCACTTTCAGCTCTGCTGGTTGGCCTTGGAAAACAACCTCTCAGAGGCACAACCAGTGTGAACGACTGCACGAAAGAAGAGGCAGTGGCCCGTCATGAGTGCCACACAAGGCCTGTGGTGACAATGACCACGCGGCTGCCCGGAATGCGTGAGGCTGCTTGGCTAGCTTGCAGGTCAAAGGCTGTTTTGGCAGTGTTTGCCTCTGCTTCTTCAGACCCACTGGTCGGATAAAATGTTGCTGATGGCTCGGCTGCAGGTCAAAGGTGGTGAGCAGTTTCGTGATGGCTCTGCCTGCAGGGTTTTCTTTGTGCGCTGCAGCGATCTTCAGGTGGGTGGTGAGGGCAAGCCATGCGAGTGGGAATGTAAGGGAGCGGGTCTTGCCAGCCCCGAAGACTCCGCAAGTGTGGACCTTTCTGAACGCAGCGCCAGTCCCACTGGAAGCTAATGAGGCAATGTGGCCATTATCCGTGCGGGCTGCCGCGCTGAGGGCCTTGGCAGAAGTGGCTGCCTGCGGACAATACGTGAGCGTATCACCCGTGGCCAGCAACGCGAACAAAGCATGCAAACTCTGCAACATGGCCCGCGCGCATTCTAGATGATATGGGATAGGCAAGTGGGCAGGAATGCCCAGTGCGGTGGGCTTATGCTCGTCCGGCAGCGTGGCCATTTGGATGATGATCAGCAGTGTTTTCCGCGAGTGCGGACGCCATGTGGGCGGAGTGCCCAGGTCATCATTGAAAGGGAAGGAAACACAACATGATGAGGGGAAAAGAACACAAGCAACCCCAAACCAAACAGAACACCAAACAAAAACCAAAACCAAAAACCAAAAAACACACCCAAGGCCAGAGGCCGTTTCTCCCTCATCTAAAAGTGTTTCCTCTGTAGGTGAGACGTGTGAGAAAGACTGCGAACTAACTAGGGGCCTGAATTCAATATGAAAGTCGGACAGCATGGTCGGCGCATGAGCGGAGTGCAGCAAAGCCTATCAAAGGGGCTTAGCCCCACCCACCAAACTGTGACCATGGGTAAGCGGGCTACTGCATCGAATGGCAAAGCCGATGATCAGGTACGATGCAAAACCTGCGTTATTTATTGTCAGCCAGTCTGATCCTTGCCCAGAGGAGTCAGTTCTTGCTCAGCCTATCAAGCCATGGAAAAGGCCCGTCTCGGTGTACAACCCTTTCAACTGATTGCACGACAAAGACGAGAGGCATGTCAATTGTCAGGCAGTGGAGGCAGAGACAACGAAAGGGATTTGCTGACGATGGTGATGCCATCCCCCCGAAGGGAGGTCACTATTGCACCCCTTAGCAGACAAGGAGTGCCATTGGGGTACTCCCTGTTTCAAAAAGAGAGAGCGGCACCGAGTTGCAAAACGTCTCCTGTTGCATGCAAGGCCCGGGTGAGACAGGTGAAACATGGACCTATCCTAGCATGGTACTTGTGCCTCTTTGTACAGCAATGGTCATGGCGTGGTCGCTGCAAGGAGAACTAAGGTTCCCCCTGGCACTCTTCCATTACCATTCTCTACTACCCGCCTCTAAGGAGCGAAAGCTAAGGCTCTCGTTCCTACACGCTCACTCTAATGTAGTTACTGGGGCCGAAAGGATGGTTTAGCCTGAGCTTTCTTGAACTTGCCTAGCACAGGTAATCGAAGTGGCTGAGGAGCAATGCACCACCACTGTTGTTAGAGCGTTGTCAGCCTAGGGTAAGGCTTCTTGAAAGTCTTCTCTCCATTGGTCGTTGGCATTTGGTGGCAGGAATCGGAGCCACTTGGGCTTGTCTAGTTGCTCGCATTTGTCAAAGGCATTGGGCCGGGCATATGTACCTCGCCATGTCTTGCTTTTCCCCTTTTTCCAAATTGCTCGAAGCTGCGTACAGCCTGCAAAAGCACGCCGGGCAATGTAAAGCAGGGACGGTGGGATGCAGACTTCTTGCAGCGAGGTGCACTTGAGAAAAGCTTTTTGCTCTATAATGCGTAAGTTTTGGGAAAGGCTGAGTTGCTGTAGCTGTGAGCAGTGTGCAAAGGTCGAACCCAAAATTTCAATGACTTTCGTTTGGGACAAATCCACCGTTCGCAGCTGCTGGCAGCTTACGCACGCAGCCGTTCCTATCCTGTGAAAGTCTGACGGCAGACAGAGTGCAACTATACCTGCTTCCAAGAAGCAACAGTCAGGCAGACTCCGGTTTGGATCAGTGGAGCCTTGCCCTTTCTTACCGAGGTTGAGGTGCTGGAGGGCCGTGCGTCCTTGAAACACACGGGGCCGCAGTTGTGCTTGGGGGGCGAGTATATTGTCAGGGCACTGCGTCACTCCTATTCGAGTTAGGGAGCAACACTCCTCGAATACCTTAGGGCCGAAATGTTGGCAGCCAGGGGCAATTACTACGCGCAAGGCTCGGCAGCATCTGAACGCACCATGCAGCAGACTGACTACCGTGTCTGGTAGTTGGACCACTTGTAGCTGCCGACAGCTTCTCCACGCTGCTTCTCCTACAATCCTCATACCGGGTTCAACTAGGACATGTCGGACTTCCGTATGAAAGGAGAAGGCTTGCGGCGGGATTTTGTCGTTCTTACCTCGCGGCACTCTGATTGCCTTGGCTTCCCCTTTGATCTGCCCTTTGTGTGCTGCCTCTACTAAACACGGCCGAGCAATCACATAGTAGCAATGGTTGGCTCTGAGCTTGCTCTGTATGGGATCTGCTAGAACTTGGCAGGTGTCAAGTTGCACGAACTGCAATTCACACCCCAGAGTGCTACTACTTCCTAAGTAGGGGAGCTCTGCTAGTACGGCATTTTCAAAACTCCGAATGCCGGTATGTGCATTCAGATCTACCTCAATGGACAGCTTCTCTCCTGCCAGCGTGAGAAAGGTACAGGACTGTGTAACCATCCCTTCTGCACAGCGGTGAGGACTGAGCTGAAGCGTAGCTGTTGGCACATCACTAGCTTGAGGACTCTAGCTTGAGCCATTAGAGCTGCAGTGTATGTGTGCGTAGTTTCTTCTCGCCCTAGTACGGAGCATGAATGGCCATCCACTCCCTTGGCTTAGAGGCTGCGTGCACGAATGGCTAGTGCCGTGTCCAAGGGCACGAATTGCTTGGCCGGACTCGAGCTAAGGCTCGCGCCCATACTAGATAGATTTTGCGGTAAAACCACAGGCTGTTACATTTAGCCACGGGCCGTTTAGGCTAGACCAGAGACATACCCTGTGTCCGGAATCATGCGCAGCCATGGTGGCCATCGCATGTTTGGGCAAATGGCAAAGGCGTTTTCTTCAGCATAAACCCCTCGCCATTTATGCCGGCCAGGCAACTTGACTAGCCTTTTGAAGGCAGTACAGTCTAAGAAAGCTCTGCTCGCTATGTACTTAAGTGGGGGTGGTATAGCAAGTTCTGGCAGGGCTGCACAATTCATAAAGGCCTTAACTCGAATCGTATGGAGTGTTTTCGGGAGACGAATTTCAATATGAGGCTCGTACAGTGAACAAAGGTAAATTCTTGTATTTCCTCGATTTGTGTGTTCGAAAGGTCAACCTTCTTGAGCAGGTGGCAGTTGTCACAAGCGTGTGCTCCGATGACTTTAAAACTCTGCGGTAACGCTAGTGTAGCTATCCCTGTTGAGCTGAGGCAACCTAGAGCCAACTCCCTGGCAGTGGGTGGCGACAGCTCGTCTGGGGAGGGACTCTCGCGCAGGGTAAATTCGGCAAGGTTGATACAGCCTCTGAAAAGATAATGCCCAAACTTGGTGCAGCTGCTAAACCGATTGGCGATATCTTCAGTGGTATAGACCCACTGCAGTGAGCAGCACTCATCAAAGGCTTTATAGCCAAACTCTCGGCAACCAGGAGCAGTGACACTATTAAGCAGTTTACAGCTTCGAAATGCGTTGTCAGAGATGCTAACAACTGTGGACGGCAGCTTGACAATTCGGAGCTGACGGCATGAGTGCCACGCTTCTGGGCCAATAAGGCGAACACCTGACTCTACGCTAGCATGACGTAGGCGCGGCACTCCTGCGAAAGCCCCTTCTGGGACAGCGCTTTCTGGGTTCATAGGGACATGGACAGCAAGCGGAACTTTGTCAATGGGATACCCCTCTAAAAGTTCCTGCGAGGGCAGGAATTCACTGCAATCCTTGAAAATGATGCAGTATTCCTTACTCTGTTGCAGTCTGTCCCAAATCGGGTCCTCCAAATAGGTCTGTGTGGCCAAGTGCAAAAATTCGATCGAGCATCCAAACACTTTGAGGTCAGTCACGGAAATGAGGTAATCCATAACATGATCCTCCAAGTCCGCAAAACGGTCGAATTTGGCTATGCTGAGAGAGACATTGAGCGTCACTCCCGACAGAGTAGTTAGCACTAAGCAACACTCCATCACCGGCTCTCTCTCCGGGGGGGCGCTGGCTCCAGAAGATTCGGCAGGCTCCATGGAGGGTGTCATAGCAGCCAACTGTGTGTGGTTAAGTTGATTTTACTTTACTGTACTGTTGCTTTGTGATAGGTCCTAACTCTCTGAGCCAGAGGGCAGCGCGACGGACAGATGCCTACCAGGACTGGTGCTAAGGCACCCGCCTTGGTGACTTGATGAAATACCTAACGGTCATGGAAATTTTTTATAAAGCTCTTCATCAAATGCGTCCGAATCCGGTCCTTCGGTGGGTAGCAGCTCCACCCATGACGGCTGCTCAAAATTATCACATAGCAAAAAAGCATTGTGCTCTGCTTGTACATGTTGGTCATTCTCCCCCAGGTCAAGGAGAGTAAAAACTCTTAGCTGCTCACACCCACAAAATGCACGGATGCCGATTTCCTGGAGCTCGGTCGGAATGACCACTTCCTGGAGCGCTATGCAGCTGAGGAAAGCTTCCTTACCGATTTGCGTTAAGCGTGGCGGCAGCCAAATATTAGTCATGGCCACGCAGTGAGCGAAGGTGGATGTGAGGAGGGCTGTGATATCTGTGCTCATAAGGTTGACTTCTACCAGTCGCTTGCAGTTTTCGCAAGAATGTGGGCCGATGTTGTGAAAGTCGCTTGGGAGGCAGAGTGTTTCCAGACCCGACCCGCAGAATGCTCCCTCTGGCAGCGCTCTTGCCTTGTTGGTTTGGTCCATCACAAAGATGATGGACGTAAGCGTGAGGCAGCTCTCGAAAGCATATCGGCCCAGCTGCGCTCCTGGCGCCAGGACATTGTCATCATTTGCCGCTTGGCTAACACCAATTCTACTGAGAGAGCAGCACTCCGCAAACACTCTTCGACTGAACTGGACACAGCCTGGGGCCACCACTTCTCGAAGGTCATAGCAGCCTTGAAAAGCTCCATCTTCCAAACTTAAGACTGAGGAGGGGAGCTTGACGATCTGCAATTGCTGACTCCCCTGCCAGGCCGCAAATCCTACAGGCTGGATTCCTTCAGCAATCTCCTCATGCCGGAGCATGGTGCTGCATAGAAAGCCCTGTCAGCAATTTCTCTACGCGGATTGATAGGGACTCGAACTGCTTTGGGGTAGTTCTCGTTATCACCTTCTTGGAATTGCCAAATTGAGTGGCCTTCTACCATACATGGCCGAACCACAATCTGCAGTTTCCTTTGTTGCATTAGTGCAGTGTGGAAGGCTGCAGGCAAGGGTAGCTGGGTGGCAAAGTCGATAAGCTCAACCTCACAGCCAAAAACATCAATGTCAGACACGGTTGGTAGGAAGCAAAGTATATCATCTTCCAGTTGCATCATGTCTTCATAGTGGGTGATGTTAGTTTGCATAGTATACTCCGTTCCTGCCATCGTCACAAGATCGACGCAGACTTCATATTGGTCTTGCTCCGTCGGCATCTTCTCTGCAGGCGGCAGTTCTAGCTTGTATACTTAACTGCGACGAGGAGCTGCTACTTCCGGGGGGAGGAATTGTGCGCCAGGATTTGTTGCGAGCCCCCGAATCGTCTCGGCCCGCTCCCTGTTGTCTTCGAAGCTCCTGTTTATGGCGTTCCAGGTTCTTTCGGAGCATGGGGTCACCAGACAACCATGTTAGAAGTTCGTCCCAGCGGTCCTCTGTGTAAACTATCGGACCATACTGGCGGTATGGGCGATCTTCTTCTTGTAATTGAGGGTAGCCTTGGGAGTAGTAGCGTTTGAGTAGCTCCCCCGGGAGCCTGGTCAGTCCATATCGGGGAGAGAGCAGGTTCCACCCTACTCTGGCCATGGCCACCTTCAGTCCAGAGGTCAGCCAGTAAGCAACGGCAGCGCTTTCTGTCTGGATACTGCCCTGCTCAAAGTTGCCTAGCGCTGTGGCTAGCCGAGTGTAACGGATGACAAACCGTCCAAAACCCTCGCGCAAAAGCGTAAGTGGGTTCCGCGACTGTGTCTTCTTCCTCAGTTGCTACTTCTGTTTCGACTTCAGGCAGTTCGACGCCTCCCGCTGGCACTGGTTGTGCATATCTGGGCGACCGTTCTCTAGACCCACTGGCAGGCGAGTCTGTATCCGACTCTTCAACCTGGGAGTCTGGTGAGGCGTGTTTACCCTCTGCAACATTTCTCCATAGCGGGACTTCAATGCGCAACTTCAATCGCAGAAGGGTTGGAAAGGACATAGCTTGTCCCAGCGACGGGTCAATGGCCCCAAAGGTATATGCCCTCGCCGCCCAAGACGTGTCCGGCATGCGGGGGTAGCGGTCATATGTGATTTGCTTGTTATACACCCCTACCACCAGGAGGGGATTATCTTCCCCCCTTGCTTGCGGGGTCGGTAGCCGCAGCCACCCTTCACTCCGACGCAAAGCGTTGCTGCTCCATGGCTGTGACGAGGGCTGGAACCAGCTGCATTGGAAAATAGACAAAAAGATCATTGATGGGCAGCGTTTGTTCTCCATACTCCATTCCTCGCACAAACGACATGACGACAGTCTGCATAAAGGTGAGCGCATCCACATCCTTTTCACTAGACTTGTCCTGCTTGGTCAGGACTGCCTTTGCTGCGCTTGCAATTTGACTCCTGTGTTGATTATTATGGGCACAGCACCTGGAGACAAAGGCAAATAGGCCGTACTGCCAGAAAAGGGGGTTCGCACAGAGCGCTAATTGATTTTGGGGTATGAAGGGGCGCAATTTGTGTCCTTGCTTGGCAAATGCAAACAGGTTTGACAGGGGTGCAGCAAATGCCTCACTGATGGTCCGCGATATAGTCTCGGTTAATTTCTTCTGGGATATTCCCAAAAGGGAATGCCCCGGAGTGCGCTTTCTGCCACCCTCCGCCAGAGGAAAGTCCGGACTAATCGGTTAACTTGCTTGTTGGAGATGCACAACCTTGCCATGGGCCATTCACGCGGGAGGTCGCTGCACAGCTGTAGCGAGGGTAGTGTTATTTCTTTCACGTCAGCATCAGCAGCTGTACCGAAGGCTACCTGGAGTGCATGTAGCGCCTGCATGGCTCTCTGCTCTGCTTCTAACTGTATATCAGTGGCAGCAGTGCATCCTCTTTCTACATTCTTTTGGCTATTGTCGAGGTCTATTTCTGTCATGGCTTGGGGGTGTTTCCGTGCATCTTCCGGCTGTTCGGATGGCAAAGCCGGGTCCTTACTGACTGGAGACTCTTGCATTTGGTCAGCTGAGTCAGCAAGGTCCTCCAGCGTGGCCGTCTGTTGACCATGCTCTGGGATGCTGCCTAATGGCAAGGTCTGCTGATTGCCGAAGCTTCTTGGAATGACCCCTGCCTGCTTTTGGCCCTGGTCTTCGCTTAATCGGCAACTCCAGCATTTCATTATCAACTGGTCGTGAGCTGGAGGACGCTGGACGATTGCTGAGGCAGTCACCCGCTTCCTCCACTCGATTCGCTTCCCCTTCTTTGTCTCCCATGGGGGAGTCAGCCTCTTCTGGGTGGACCGTGCACGGCAGGGTGGACTGCACTGTGAAGGAGCTGAGGACTGAGACAATGTCATTTGCCTCCTCTTCTGTCATGACAGCATCAGCTGCCTCAGGCGAGGTCGGCGTTTGGCAGGCTTGGTCATCTGTCTCGACGGCAACGTCTGAGACGGAGAGGACCTCCTCCTCTGCATTTCGCGGCGGCCAGTAACAGCCTTGTGTCAAGAGGCCAGGATGCGGCGGCAGGACTAGGTCGGACTCTGGGGCGCCAAGGACCGGCTGTGTTCTCCACGCATCATAAAACTAAATACGACGCAAGGCTTCAAAGGTGTAATCCTGTGCCGCGCGCTGCTCCACAGCATTCATGGATGGTTGATATCGTTGGGAATTGCCTACACTGCACCGCTGTCCACGGCCAGTGCTGTGATGGAGTAGCCTCCAGTGTCCGGGTTCTTGCCCGTCTGTGATGACAAGCCATTCCAGACAAGCCCATGCTCTGTCGTGCCTCCCGGAAGATGTGGCCCCTGTTGCAGGCTGGAAATTTCAGCCTTTGTCAAATGCGACAGTGTGGCTAAGACGAGGTGCAAGCGCCTCACCTTACCTTGGTGATGCTCTGCTGGACACACCGGCAGGGGGCCAGACCAGACTTGATGAGGCACAAGGGCCTGATGGAAGGCAGCAGTGGCTTCTTCTACTTGGATCGGCGTGAGATCTAGAAGGCAAAAGCGGATTTCAAGTCCATGTCCTGCTGCGCCTCTTCACTGATGAGCAGATCAACATTTTCCATATGTGTGTTGAGCGTGGAATGAGTCTGCCCTTTTTTGGTCCCAGACCAGTCCCGTGGTGACGATGACAACTTTACATCCTGGGATGTAAGGGGCAGCTTCGCTGGCACGCAGGTCGTAGCTTGCGCAGGCAGTGTTAGCTTCTGCCTCCTCTCTGCTAACCGGCCGAACGAAATATCTCTGGTGATCCGGTTTGAGTTCAAAAGCAGTGAGTAGCTTGGTAATGGCCCTTCCCGCTGGGTTCTCTTTATGCACTACTGCAATTTTGAGATGGGTGGTGAGAGCTTGCCAGGCGAGCAAGAAAGTGAGAGATCTCGTCTTACCTACTTCCGGGTGGCTTAGTTTCAGGTCAGCGAGTCGGACTCGTTCTTGCGGCAGCTGATAGTGCAGCCAGTGCGTAATTGCTACTTCCCATCCATCGCGCCGATTCCTCGACGAAAGTGATGTAGAGGGTTTGCTGTGACATCCTGAGCTCTCCAGCAACTTGCCCCGAAGGGAAACATCTTCTTCCTGTGACCAACCAATCTCGCAAGGAAGCAGCAAGCCAGCAGAGCAAACTTGCCTTGCCATCATTCGGGGAGGGGACATGAGAGAGGACTCATCACAGGCCCAACTGTTCAATGGTATTGGCGTGGCCAGCAACTCTGCTGGTGGTACCGCCAGGGCGTGGAACGGCAGAGCAGGAGGGGCGCAATTTTTCCCTCAAACTCCGCCCACTGTAGGACCTGTGCAGTGGGCCGGCCAGCCCAAGGTTTGAGATGTTGATGCACCACATGCCGCTCGCCTGTGCAGCCTGTCAGGAGGTTACCACTCAGTGTAAGTTTTGTTTCCCCCTTATCGAGTGCTAACGGACAGACTACCGTTCCGTCTTTCAACTGGGCAAATACCTGGCGAAAAATACTGGGTATTTGCACGAGTCGATGAACAGGCGGATCAATCACACGAAAGGCACATGACATTTTGCGCCCGGAGAACCCCAGCAATACACACATGAAAGTGCTGTCGATTGCGTCGCAGCGTACATGCAAAACATAGAGCCTGTGTTGTTTTGCTCCAATTTCTTGTAGATATTGGAGAAATCAGTTGCACCATTTTCCTGGGTGCAATGTACAACGCGTGCCCATGGCTGCACATTTTGCGCTGGTGTGAGAAATGGCAGTGCCTTTGTTCGCTCCATCCCATCAGTCCGTAAACCGAAAAAAGTTTAGCTTGCATTGTGCGCTTGGCTACCTCAAGCTGGCTGACCGCCTCGAGCCAAAAGACAGTGAGAGGAACAATGACGGAGGGATAGGGGGGAGGCAGCAACAATAACCCAGAGCATTAGTGTTGGGCTCCAGCATTGGAGAGGTTCCGTACCCCTTTCTTTGGCTCAAGTAAAGCTGTTGAGCAGGAGGTTCAAGGCTACTTCTTAAAGAGAAGAAGTTGCCTCCTTAGTGCCGGCGCGTAGCTAGGTTAGTTAGGTTGTTTCTTCCGACTATACTTCTTTTTCATTTCTTACTCACTCACAGAGTACACAGAGAGACAGGACAAGGAAGTGCCTTCCAGAGCTGAGAAGCTGAAAGCTGGTGGAGAAAGATCCGTCAGGAGGGGAGCATCGGTCAGAGCTGTGTCATGAGGGGCTCATGAAAACAATGGTTGCTTGGGTACCGAGAAGGAGTTCGACAGCTGAGCCAGTGCCCAGGATGGCAATGGGCAGGGTTTCCCAGCCTTGCTTGCCTCCACAAGTCCTGCAGATCAACTGCGGTGGGTTAGGGGGCTGGAGGGTCCCCGCACTTTCATTGCACGCGCCCACCAGTAGGAGATAGTCAGGTCTATGGTCCCTCCCTCTCGCCAGCCGATATTGTCCAGAAAGAGCATGTTGAGGCAGCAGCAGGATGTACGACTGGCATCCATGAAGTTGCCACCCCGTGTGCAAGGCGCCCAATCTTGAGCTGTGGGAGCGTTTACGAACAATCGCTGTTGCAGCTCCGCAATATGTGACTTAGTTCAAAGAACACGACTTTGCTGACAACAGTTTCGGATTGGCTCACATTCGCACCTGAGTGTAGTCGTGTTGCTTCTCCCAAGTTTCCGGCACTTGGGTTGCAGTGACAATGACACATGCCCAAGGAGTCATCATAGTTGCAAGGCATGGCAAGCCGTGGAAAATTCCCTCTCCGTGGCAGAAACTATACAACTGATTGCGCATACGAAAAGCAGAGACTAATCTTGAGTGTGGCAGTGGAAGGCATTCACACACCCAATGGCTCCCACGCGTTTGCCAAGGGTTGACTTTAGCCTCCCCGGATGATGTTAGACAAGGGTATGTCTCCTTTAAACAAGCCATCGAAAACAACTTCAAGATGACGGGCAGAAGCACTCAGATTACAATTGTACCTGAGCCTTATCGGCACATTAACTATCGGCGCTTGGTGATGTCGCCTGTCAATAGGCCTCCAATTGCTCAACCTATAGTAACACAGAAACTGCCGCATTATCTCACCAAAGAAGCCATTGACAATACTAACAAGGATAGGCGAGAGCAACGTTTTGACATTCTAGGCAAAGAGCCTTTGATCAAGTTTCTCACTGACCTTAACCTCCTTGACTATGTAGAGCAAGCAGCAGTACCGCAATGGATCTTCTTCAATGAAGAAATCGTGCAAGCCTTGTGTACCCTATCTGTCAATAGTGATGCCCTTGACACCTACCGGCAAGAACTATTGCATCATTGCACCTATCATAGAATCACGCTATTTTTGCGACAGCTTCTTATTACGATCAAAACAGCTGACACAGGGTTCATTATTTGTTGGCTTGCCCACCAACCAATTCACATGAGATATCTTGGTCCTAGTCGAGCCAAACACCTGTATCTATTGCGCCTCCATGACACACTTGAGATTTTGCTTTTCAAGTATGGTGGAGAGCCCGTACACATCTGCCAGCCCTCGCAGTCGTCCTCCTGGTATCGCTCCATGTTTGGTTTTCAAACAAACCCCCAGGGGGTTGGAACTGAACATTTATGTGCTTTTGCGATCCAACAAGAACGCATCTGCACGATTACCGAAAAGCCGTGGACACATAGTTTTGTTGAGCCAGGATGTGCCTTGTGGCGACTTTCCCACCTTTTGTTAGCAGCAGAGAACCAAGTATGCAAAGAACCCTTTGCCAATGTCTGTCATCTTGCGTTAGGAAATTTTCCAGTCATTCTTATTGGGGGTTTCCTTCAGGATTGGTGCCTTAGCATCTGTCCTGATAGTGCACGTGCAGCTCACCCGCGACTTCAAGAAAATATCTGGCGAACGGATAGAGTACCCAATCTCTGTCTGCTGCTTATCCACCAACTTGAAGCCCCGGATGTCAGTAACTGTGAACAGCTGATTTCCCTGACGCCTATACCACACGCCTCGCATCCAACTCTTCCTGCGACCATTGCAACTGAACAAGCTGCTGCTCAAATCCCTACGGAGGCTTGCATTGACGATTGTCGGCTTATGACGCTAAAATCGGTTTGGTACGTTTGCACACAAGGAGAGATTTCGGCAAAAATTTTCCACAGAGCTAAGGCTCTGTTACATGCTGAATGACGCGGTTATGTCACCTACCCATCAAATCTCTCCGATTAGTGCAGCGTACCCTCTCTACAGGCCTCAAAGCAGCTTATTGGCACACTACCCAACAAACCAATGCTTCTATCATGCATGTTTCTTCCCTTCACTTCCTCATTCATTTTACCCAGCCCTGTCTGCCATATCGGCAGATCATGATTGAGGATTTCCTCATGTTGTGTGGTTTTGATGGCAATGTCAATTTATCAGATGCCCTACATTCTCTACGTGTCAACATTGGCAAGTTCACAGATTGTACTGTCGCTGACCCGTCCACGCCTATAGGCGACACTCCTTTCGTTCTCCCGAATGAAGTACAATCCTTACGCCAAATCCCTTCGAGGTTTTGGCAGCTCTGTCATAACATCCTACAGTTCCGTACGCAGAGACCTAGTAACCTGCCGGTCTCTGTAAAAGGAATTCACTCTTGGAATCTCAATAGCTGGTCTCCTGGACTTCCCACCAATGTGCACAAGACTTGGATAGTCAAAACCATGTTGAAACAAGCCCCAGTACTGCTACAGGAAACAAAATGGAATCAAGCCAATCTCCAATACTTATCCCACACATGGCCTGACATTAAAGTAGTTACCACTCTTGCCAAGCAAAATCCGGGGGAACAAGCTGGAGTTGCAATCCTGTTTCCTCCAGGCTGGAAAGTCCAAGAAGAACGTGTTCTGGTCCAACACTATGCAGTTGCTGCCCGTGTTGAATACCAAGCTTGCACTATATGGCTTGTTTCGATTTATATACCTCCGAACAGCCCTAGGTCCTTCGTTTCAGCTACTCTGCAAACCATTCTTGCCTTGACCGATCATCCTGTCTTTGTAGGAGGAGACTTTAATCGATGTGATCAGAATCACTTTCATACATGGGATGACTTCCTTGTACAGGCTGGACTCACTGATGTTGATCCTACGCTCCCTACTTACAAATACCAAGACCAAGAATCCGCACTTGATCACTTCTTAGTGCCCAGCTTGTTTCTGGATACAACACAGCTTTTCGCTCGTATCTATGGCAGATACCGGATAGATACCTGCCATCACAAAGCCTTGATGCTTAGGCTAAAAATGAAACCACGCCTTCGACCACATCCGCAGTCAGAAAAGCATCACACCATACCGACACACGTTTTTCTTGATCCAACTGTGGCATCGGAAAGTTTACAGGCGGTTACAAGACAAGCTTCCCTACTTGCTCTCAAACGGAAAATTTCATTCGCGCAGGAAACTAGACTTGCTGGTGTGGTGCTCTCGCAACATTGCCGTGCAATAGTTTGGAGCTGGTGGAGAACTCACTCCTGTCACTTCAAAAAATTGTCTCCTCTAAAACGCCTATACAAGCTTTTGGGCAAAGAGCAAACACTCCTGCACATACGATGGGAAGAAGTACGCCTGTTGTATGAGCAAAGTGCAGATGCTGATCTTTTACAACCATGGCAAACCCAACAAGGATGCCTTTTGATTCCAGCTACCATCATAGCTGCTGCTTTACAAGCAGCAGAAGTTGCAACTGCGGCGAATGTGCAACTGCCTATAGGCACAGACAACACAGACCCAATCCAGCGAACTAGAAGACAAAAAATTTTCTGGGACAGACTTAAAACCGTGTGTCCTAGGGGCACCTTCTATCATGGACCATTGTTACAACATAATGGGCAAGAGTGCCGTACTGCCCTTGAGTATGATGAAGCAATGCTTGCGACCCGTGACTTTTGGTTCACGCACCCTGTTAAGTATGATCGAGATTGGCACGACACGCTTTCGGCTTACCGACGGTGTGTCTTGCCGTGGCCTGCAATTCCTGAACCCACAGAGCAAGGCTATATCGAGCACCTCCTCCTTACTAAAGACTCAGCTCCAGGCCCTGATGGGTTACCTTATGCTCTTTGGCGGATTTTCCCGCAACAGACTGCTGCAATCCTTAAGGACGACTTTCATCACATTTTAGCTGGGGTACTGGCACCACCCACCCAGGTAGGCGTATGGATCCCGAAAGCCAAGCAAGGGCCCACGGCGGACTTCTTCCGACCGCTAGGTATGCCTGACACGCTTGACAGACTGCAAGATGGCACAGCTGCTGCTATTCTTTTTCGAATCACCCGGCACAGTTTTCACCCTGCCCAAACTCTGCTCAACTCCTTTCGAGAGCCGCAGAGAGCTGTGCTGGAAGTACAAGGAGCCCTTGAGGGATCCTCGCCCGCTTCTGCCCTCTTTGCTGATCTTTCCAAAGCTTTTGAGCGTATTAATGCACATTGGATCCTTCATATACTACGTATTCGTCAGCGCTCCCCTTGGGTCCTCCAGTTTGCGCGTTATCTACTGTTTGGTAGAAGAATAAGACACAAAGTACAAGGACGACTCTTACCAGCAAGAAACGTGCATTCTGGAGTTGATATGGGACGATCCACATCTGTGTACTTCTTCTGCCTTGCCATGGACCCAATATTTGTTGCGCTCAATCAAATTCCACAAGTCATTGTGGTTGCTGGGTATGTTGATGACACTACGATAGTTGGTCAACAGCCGGACTCGAGGTGGGTTCAAGAGGTCTTTCAAAATATCAGGAAATGGAAGTCGGCAGGTATTGTCATGGACACGCATCACTGCTGGCAAGTAGGCTTCTCCAGCAGAGCCCTTGACGAAAACACGCTGCACAAAGTTGAGGACGTTTGGAGTCACGTAACTCCCATCCACGAATCAGGACAAGCCACTTGCAGTGCAGCGCTACAACGAGTCCCTAGTTACGCACGTCGCTTTGTCCTTAGACACGGTGACCACTGCATACATATGGCCTCGGAGGTCATTCCCAGACTAGCAACTGAAGGGCACCCTATGCTCTGCCGATTGGCAGCCAGTCCGTGCCAGTGTCGATCAAAAACGCAATTGCTCACTAATGTCAGTTACACCACTGAGCAGCTGTATTGTCTGGACCAAGCAGGACTAGGCGGCCAGTGTATAGCGCCGTCCACTGTCAATCTAGGTCTAACAATCCACACAGGGTGGACGTGTCAACTCACGAATGAGGCCACGGTCAAAATGCAGCTGCAGTCATCTCTCATCACTTTGCTGTCAAAACAGCTTGTAAAATTCCGTACGAGGCTAGCAGCTGCCAATCGGGCCAACCTTAGCATTCATATGAAGATTATATACTTCAATACTTTTTCTCTGAGCCTTTTCTACTACTCGCAGACGCAACGTTTCTTCTCGCCCAAGCTTCTTAAACCGTTGTATCATGCAATGGCAGATTTTTTGCTGCAGCGGCATTGGTTCCCACAACACCTTTTGGTGGGTCTCTGCAGATGGCTACGTTTAGGCCCTCTGCTTGACCCAACTATTACGCAGGCGATTTCCCTTTTTGGATGCTACTTACGGCAAGGGCATAGGTCCTTTGCAGAGGAACAAGTAGGTTCCTATGCCACACAAATCCAGCAATGCTGGAAATATTGGCAGCAGCAACTTCCTGCTGAAGACATACAGCGGCTCCTAGCCCTCTTAAGGCAAAACAACACGCCTGCGCAGAGAGCGAGTGGCTTCAAACAGCTGTTCAAGCAACTTGCCATTAACAAACTTCTTGCAGCCTCTCATAGGCATTTGGCTGCGCGAATATACAAGAATGGCTGGGCCATGGGTCCCTCTATTCTTTTCTTAGACTGGTTAGCGGACTAGGGGCAGCGCCACGATATGCTGTCTTGCGATGGGCTTTAGGAGAAGATGCTGATTTCTGGTTGCCCCTCAGAGGCAAACTCAGTCGTAGCCAACCCTGCGTATGGTGTAACAACCTTACACGATGCTTTCCGTGCGGACCAGGGCATGGAGCACTTTGCCCGACTTGCTTCCTGCCTGCTACCCCAATGGACCTTGCTTTGAAGAACCTTTCTGGTGAGAGTAAGAACCTTCTGCACTTCCATCAAATTATCGTGCCTGAGCCCAAGCAACTGCCTCCTGCGTTCTCTCGCCTGCTGTCCTCTGCAGGCTGTCGAGCGCTTGACTCGTATGTTCCCTGCGTACTCTGTCAGTGTGGCTTCAACTCTATCGATCATTGGTTATCCTTTTGTCCGGTTGTACACCTCACCTGGCTGGCCTTGTGGGTTGCTCCTGCACCAGAGATTAACTGGCGCAAAGTACCATCCCGCAGCATCGGAGTAGCACTTTGCTATACGCTTTTCCATCTTCGGCGATTAGTTACCGAATGTGGCGGACTCCGACCGGACATTTCGTGTGTGCACAACCGCACGGTCTCGCACCACGTGCTTGACCTATGGCAGCGTATCTACCTTTCACTGCCTAGCACGCTGCTCAGGTACTTCCGTGCTCCACCACAATCCAGCAGTACGGCGTGTACTGACTCTACCAAAATTAGGTTGCAGCGATTCCCCATGGTCGTACTTGAAGCTGCACTGCTCCCTCCTAAGGGGCTTGCAACGACTCAGTCCTTTGCTAAAGGAGACACGATTGCCACCTTCGCTAAGAATGACCACCGTCTCCGGTTGCTTCTGTCACAACACAGAAAGCTCCCTTTCCCTACTGCTACCGCATGTCTCGTACCCTTCTTGTGCCACTGTGGAGCCACACATTTACGTTTGCAAGCCACGGATGATCTGTCTGCAAATACAGTTCTCCTGCTCGGTGAACCACAAGAATGGCAAGGTTGTCTTGTGCAATTCGACGGCTTTGCACATAAGCACACACAAACAGGGGGAGCAGGAGTTAGCCTGCTACATGTCACGTCGTCCTCCACCTCTCTTGTCCAGTGGCTTTCCATCCCCTTGCTTTCTTGTTCTGATAACGTCGTAGCAGAAGCACATGCCTGTCGAGCTGCCATTAACCTTGCATTTGAGTACTATGTCTCCTGCATGTCAAGAGGCATCCCCATTGACAGTGTTGTGGTGCAGGGAGACATCTTGCCTGTCATTAATTATCTTCAGTACAAAGGAAGAATCAAAAAAACCCGCTGTTGTCGCCATCTTAGAACAATGCCAGCAATTGCTTGCCCGAGCGCCTTGTCTGTTCCGCCTTGTCTATCTGCCAAGGGAGTGCAATCGTCTAGCAGACTACTTTGCTGGTCAGGCCAGTACTGCAGCTAAGGAAGCAGGGGGCAACCCACTTGTTCCCTTACATCATGCGGCGCTCCCGCCGTTTCAATTAGCACAAGCTTTGGGTTTCATCATTCAGCAGGGAGATGCATCGCAAGTCCCTGCTTTCGTCCTCACGGAGTGCCCTTCCCCTACTCCTCAGGAGATGCACACACTACTCCGGCGGCATCCGCACTACAAATGGGTTGCAATGGACTATATTGCCCTAGCAGTAGCGTCCTCTCATTGCCTCAGCGTAGGGTACAAGCCCACAGTTGATGCCTTGGAAGGCCGGTTCTACTCAGTTGGCAATGCAGCGCAGCGGCTGCCACGGCAGGTTCGGCTGCTCCTCTTTGGCAATTCGCATTGAGAGATGGATATTAGTGGAGCGCACTATGAGCTCATGAGACGGCAATGCAAGGCAGCTGAGGTTCACCTAGCATTACTGCCAATCGCGCAAGCGAGAGACTACCTCAGAGGAGCTCTTCGGGCACACATTGCAGAGGATGAAATTGGCCCCCTGGTAAAGACATGGCCACTAGTTATAATCAACAGTGCCACTCCGCAGGAGGCAATAGAGTACCTCAAAAAGCGTATACGAACGGAGCTGTCACATCATCTGGTGAGCTTTGCTCGGGAAGTGTTCGCTGCCAGCCGTTATGCCATGCATCATCCTCCCTCATGGTGCCCTACTGGTCCAGAGCGGACAGGGCGAGGGGCTCCTTTTCATTACTTCGAGGTCCTTGAACAGCAGGTTACATGGGCTGCCTATTCCTTCTTACAACCTCGGGTAGGCTTCGCTTCGGCCATTTGGTTGCATGATGGCTTTTGGGTTCCCCTCGACCGGAGAATGAATCGCTTACAGCCCTTCATACTCATCTCTGCCAGAACTTTGGCTTCGACCCTGCCGAGCCGCCACTGATGAGGTGTGATCCATTGCAACCCAAACTTGCCCAACTGCTATCAGAATGTACTTCTGCGGCCCCTGTCATCGGCTCACTTTCCCATGCCTCCTCTCAGCGGCCTCTCCCTGCTGTAGTGCGCATAATACACAGAAAACGCATTTTCACTGGTGCGCACCCAGAGCAACAGGATGCCCTTGAACAACGACTCATGAAAAGAATAAAAGTACAAAATACCAAGCGGCGACGCATACGATAATTCGCGACTTATGCGAACAAAACTAGGGAACCCCTTTTTTAGCTACTCCTCTGCCGTTGCTTACCTTTTTTCGTGGTTACCTCTAGCCTGGGTCACTCGGCTCCTCTCTTGTCTGTTCTTGCTTTCGTCGCTTGCCTTGTTTATTCTTTGTCTGTTAGTGTTTTTGTGCTTTGCCTGGATCGTTGTCTCTTTTATGATTCCGCTACCTGGGCTCAAGCTGCTGCGAAAGACAAGGCAGCCATCACGGGCGGATTGTTCCTCCAGCCACTGTCCCATATAGTAATATCTCATCCTATTTGAGTGGGTTTGGACCTTAGTCCTGATCCTCACTGAACGGAGCACGGTGTCAGCTGAACGTGCCTTGACAATGGAGATTGGGCCTGGGGGACTGGACCTCACTCCCTTTGCTCGCCTGGTTTACAGACACCCTGATGGAGAAGTGCACTTTGTCCAGACCAACGTGATGCTAGCTCAGAGGCAACTTCCGCTCGTTGCCCGGCTTTTCCTGGTCATTGCCCGGCTTTTCCTGGTCGTTGCCTGGTTTTTCCTGGTCGTTGCCTGGTTTCCCTTGGTCTTTGCTGGGCGTTTTGTTCATTTCCCTGGTTCTTCCTGGTCTGCGCCCGCCGTTTCCTGGTCATTGCCTGCCGTTTCCTGGTCGTTGCCCGGCTTTTCCTGGTCGTTGCCCGGCTTTTCCTGGTCGTTGCCCGGCTTTTCCTGGTCGTTGGCCGGTTTTTCCTGGTCGTTGCCCGGCTTTTCCTTTTCCTTTTCCTTGCCTTTGCCTTCTGCTTTTCCTTTTCCTTTTGCCTCTGCCTTTTCCTTTTCCTTTCTTTTTCCTTTCCTTTTCCTTGCCTTTGCCTTTGCCTTTTCCTTTCTTTTTCCTTGTCCTTTTGCCTTTTCCCTTTCCTTTTCAACTCTTTTTCCTTTCCTTTTCCCTGTCCTTGCCTTTCATTGGCCTTTTCCTTTTCCTTTTGCCTTTGCCTTTTCCTTGTCCTTTTCCTTTCTTTTCCCTGGTTCTTCCTGGTCGGCGCCCGCCGTTTCCTGGTCATTGCCCGGCTTTTCCTGGTCGTTGCCCGGCTTTTCCTGGTCGTTGCCTGGCTTTTCCTGGTCGTAGCCCGGTTTTTCCTGGTCGTAGCCCGGTTTTTCCTGGTCGTTGCCCGGCTTTTCCTTTTCCTTTTCCTTGCATTGCCTTTGGCTTGTCCTTTCCCTTTTCCTTTTCCTTTTGCCTTTTCCTTTTCCTTTTCCTTTTCCTTTTCCTTTCTTTTTCCTTTCCTTTTCCTTGCCTCTGCCTTTTCCTTTTCCTTTTGCCTTTGCCTTTTCCTTTTCCTTTCTTTTTCCTTTCCTTTTCCTTGTCCTTTGCCTTTCATTGGCCTTTTCCTTTTGCCTTTGCCTTTGCCTTTTCC
>CAXAMN010024139.1:1425559-1516554 GCA_963970005.1 Durusdinium trenchii | reverse complement strand
GGAGCTATACAACGAATTTTCCTAACATCGGGCCAGTCCATGTGAGGTTCAAGGTGGGTGCCTTAGCATCTGTCTTTAGGAAACATCCCCGGCCCTAGGAACAGTCAATGAGCAGAGTCAGAAGCTTTTGGCTCAAACAGTAAATGAAAGTAGTCTGCCACACATGGAGCTCGACGACTCATCCAGGCTTAGCACTCCCTCTGAAATGGAGCCGGTCATGGACTGCTCCTTGGTACTGACAACGCTCTCGGGGGTGACTATCAAGGTCTCTCTCAGTGTGGCAAAGTTTGATCGATTTGAGGACCTAGAGGACCAGGTTATGGACTATCTGGCCTCAGTTACTGACCTTAAAGTGTTTGGGTGCTCCATCGACTTTCTGCAAACTGCCACGCAGACATACCTAGAGGACCCAATCTGGGACAGGCTACAGCAAGGCATGGCACACACCATTGTCTTCAAGGATAGCAGTGTAATCCTGCCATCGCAGGAACAACTTGAAGGATGCCCTATCCGTCATGTTCCGCTTGCTGCTCATGTCCCCATGAATCGTTGCGGAAGGGGCTTTTGCAGGGGTTCCGCGTTTGCGACATGTCAGTGTTGAGTCAGGTATCAGGCTCATTGGAGCGGAGGCGTGGCAAAATTGTCGGCAGCTCCGCATTGTCAAATTGCCGGCCACTGTTGTAGGCATTTCCGATAACGCCTTTCGCGACTGCAAATTACTAAACAGTGTCTCGGCTCCTGGTTGCCGAGAATTTGGACGCAAAGCCTTTGCGGAATGCTGCTCCTTGCAATGGGTATATGCATCGGAAGGGGTTGCAAATAGGTTCAGCAACGAAGCCAAGCTTTTTTTTCCACGAGTACGGACGCCGTGTGGGCATGGTGCCCAGGTCATCGTTGAAGGAAGGGAAGAACAGTCAGATGGTGGAGAAAAGAACAAGGACAACCAAAACCACCCAAACCAAACAAACCACAGCCCACAGGCCGAGTCTCCACCATCTTGTAGTCTTTCCTCTGTGCTAGGTGAAACAAGTGAAACGAAAACTAATGACTATCCATGGGCCTGAATTCTCGAACGAAAAGCATGGCAGCGCAGGTCTGTGCTCTAGCAAAGTCTCCAAAAAGGCTTCAAATGGACTTTACTTCATGATTACAAGTGACCAGCGGCCACTCCACAGTGTGGCAAAACCATGGTCACGATGCAGGTCAGGAGTATCGCAATGCTCCAACGCCGGTTGCATCCATGTCAAAATGGAGTAGCGGTAGCTATGCTGCATGCCGTGGAAAAAACCTTTCTTGTAGCACAACCCGTGCAACTGGTTGCACTTACAAGTCCAGAGGCATGTTACCAGGCGGTGATCAATCAGTGGCGGCCATAGCAAACGACGAAAGCCTGCAGGTAAGGGTGCGAAAGGGCACACCTCCCCGAAGGGAGGTCAACTCCGCACCCTTCGGCACACAAAGGTGCCAAAACGGGGTGTCTCCTAAATCCGTGAAGTGCTGCGTCATTGCAAAAAGTGATCTGCTGCGTGCAAGGCCCGTGTGAAACAGGTGAAACTTTGGACTATCCTAGCATGGTATCTGTACCTCTTTGTACAAAATTGGAAATGTCGGACATCAACAAAGGGAACTAAGGTTCCCCCTGGGCATCCTCCATTGCCACTCTCTACCACCCGCCTGTTAGGAACGAGGAGCTAAGGCTCTCATTCCTATTGGCTCACAGCGCTGCGAATGGCGAAAAGAGGTCGTTGTCCTACTTAGTGCTTGCGCATCTCCTTGCCGTAGCTTGCTGGCGGTGTGCTCATCCACCATTCCAGCTGCGAACACATTGCTGGTCTTTGCAGGTCTTGAGAGTCTTCGTCCCTTTGATCACTGGCATTTGCCGGCAGCTCTCAGCGCTGCTTGGACTAGACAGGTCGCCCCCCTTTGTCAAGTACACATGTCCTTCGCTATGTGTTATTTCTTTCTTGCTTGCACCTTGCTCTAAAGTGCGTGCTTGCAAGAGCGCATAGCGCCCTGGTACTCAGGGATGGAACCTGCTATGGAAGGGTACTCGAAAGGAAGGCTTGTTTTGCGATGATCCTCAGCTCCCCTATGGAATTTGGCCTGGTGTGGCTTCTGGCCTACCCTGGACTCGCGCTAAGGCGTGCGCCCAGACTCTTAATGAGCGACTGTGAGATCGTGATAACTGTGGCCAGATAGGCTTGTTGTCATCCAAGCCCAGGGGTATATCCCATGTCCGGGGTCATATGCAGCCAGGGTGGCCATCTCATAGCAGGACAAATGGCGAAAGCATTTTCTTCAGCATAAACTCCTCGCCATTTGTGCCTTCCCGGCATTTTGGCAAGCCTCTTGAAAGCAGTGCAATCCAAGAAAGCCCTACTTCCAATGTATCTCAGTGAGGGCGGGATGGCAATCTCAACTAGGGCTGCACAGTTCATAAAGGCTTTGACTCGGATTGTATGGAGAGTAGTCGGAAGGAGGACTTCTCTGAGGCTAGTACAGTGCACAAAGGTGAATTCAGGAATTTCCTCAACCTTGGTGTTGCAAAGGTCTACACACTTAAGCAGTCGGCAACTGTCGCACGCATGCGCTCCAATAGCTACAAAATGCTTTGTGAGAGCGAGTGCGGTGATTCCCGTAGAGCTAAGACAGCCCGGCGCTAGCTCACTGGTCCTAGCTTGCAGCGCTGACCCTCGGGGGGATGGAAGCTCACTCAAGGTAAACTCAGCAAGGTTAATACACCCTTGGAAGAGGTATTGCCCAAGCTTGGCTTCGCTGTTGAACCTATTTGCAACCCCTTCCGATGCATACACCCATTGCAAGGAACAGCATTCCGCAAAGGCTTTGTATCCAAAATCTCGACAACCCGGAGCCAAGACACTGTTTAATAGTTTGCAGTCACGGAAGACATTATCGGAAATGCCTATCACAGTGGCCGGCAGTTTGACAATGCGGAGCTGTCGGCAATTTTGCCAAGCCTCTGCTCCAATGAGCCTGATGCCTGACTCTACACTGACGTGCCTCAGACGTGGAACACCTGCAAAGGCCCCTTCTGGGACGATTTCTTCTGGGTTCATAGGGACATGAACGGCTAGCGGAATTTGATGGATAGGACAACCCTCAAGTTGTTCTTGAGATGGCAAGATAACACTGCAGTTCCTGGAGACAATGGTGTATGCCATGCCTTGCTGTAGCTTGTCCCAGATTGGGTCCTCTAGGTATGTCTGTGTGGCAGTTTGTAAAAAGTCAATGGAGCACCCAAACACTTTGAGATCAGTAACAGAGGCCAGATAGTCCATGACCTGGTCCTCTAGGTCCTCAAATCGGTCAAACTTGGCAACACTGAGAGAGACCTTAAAAGTCACTCCCGAAAGCGTGGTCAGCATCAGGGAGCATTCCATGACCGGCTCCATTTCAGGGGGAGTGCTAATCATGGATGAATCGTCGAGCTCCATGTGCGGCAGACTGTTTGAGGTTAGTGTTTGAGCCAAAAATGTCTGAGCTTGCTCATGGGCTGTTCCTAAGGTCAGGGATGTTTCCTGAAGACAGATGCTAAGGCACCCACCTTGAGCCTCTCATGGACTGGCATGGTATTAGGAGTACTCATGGTATAGCTCCTCGTCAAAAGCGTCCGAATCGGGTCCTTCCGCGGGGAGCAGCTCCACCCACAGGGGCTTCTCAAATTTGTCACACATAAAGAAGGCATTGTGCTCTGCCTGCACCCACTGTTCAGCGTCACCCCAATCCAGGGGGGTAAATCGTTGCAGTTGTTCACACCCGCAGAAAGCACGGTTGCCTATGTCACTGAGCTCCGTCGGGATGACAACTTCTTGCAGTACAACACAATTAAGAAAAACTTCTTTGCCAATTTGTGTGAGTCGTGGCGGAAGCCATATACAATTTAAGGCTACACAGTGGGCAAATGTGGCAGAGAGTAGGGCTGTGATCTCTGTGCCCATGAGGTTGACCTCCACAAGTCTTTTGCAGTTTTCAGTTTTCAGCAACGAAGCCAAGCTCGGGCATTGTCTCTTTCAAGGGTGCATCAACCTTGCTGAGTTTACCTTGAGTGAGCTTCCATCCCCCCGAGGGTCAACACTGCAGGCCGGGACCAGTGAGCTGGCACCAGGCTGTCTTGGCTCCACGGGAATCACCACACTTGCTCTCACGAAGTATTTTACAGTTGCCGACTGCTTAAGAGTGTGGACCTTTGCAACACCAACGTTGAAGAAATTCCGGAATTCACCTTTGTGCACTGCACTAGCCTTAGAGAAGTTCTCCTGAGAGTACAATTCGAGTTAAAGCCTTCATGAACTGTGCAGCCCTTGTTGAGCTTGCCATCCCGCCCTCACTAAAATACATTGGAAGTAGGGCTTTCTTGGATTGCACTGCCTTTAAGAGGCTCGCCAAGATGCCAGAAAGGCACAGGCGAGGAGTCTATGCTCATCAGCGCGCGCCTTAGCTCGAGTCCAGAGTAGGCTAGAGCCACAGCAGGCCAAATACCATGAGTAGAGTAGCTTCGGTTGCAAGCATTTTTGGCGCTAAAGCACCGGAATTGTGTCGCTCCGTGACAAGAGAGGGCACAGCTCAATGTCCTAGCAATCGGCTCGGCCAGAGCCGGATGCAGCGCACCCAAACCGATGCTTGCCGGACTGCTGCTTTCTGGAGGCGGGCATTGTCGCACTTGTCTGCCGACAGACTTCAACAGGACAGGTTCCACCGCCTGTGCGAGCCGTCAACAGCTCAAATTGTTGATCCGTCCCAAACTGAGGATCACGGCATAAGAAGCCTTGCTCAAGTGCACCTCTCCACAGAAGGTTTCCACTCCTGCTTTACGCTTTTGCAGGTAGTACGCACTTTCGAGCCATTTCGCACTGTGCTCCTGCAACGACCGCAACTCCAAATTGTAGTTCGTCCCTGCATGGTAGATGGACATTCCATCTGGCAGTTCCAGGAAGACGGCAAGGAAAGCTACCCCAAAGCTGTTCGTGTCCCGGCCAACCCGCGGGAAATTGCTGACAGAGCATTTTATGCTGCACCCTCGCTCCGGCACGTAGAAGTGGCAAATGGCATTCAACATGTAGGAATTGCGGCCTGGCAGACTTGTCAGCAACTGCAAATTGTCAAGCTTCCACCCACGGTCATAAGTCTGGCGGAAGGGACTTTCCAGGGGTGCTACGTGCTGCGAGAGGTGGCCGCTCCGGGGTGTGTCCAATGCGGTCGAAGGGTGTTTGCGGAGCGCTGCTCCCTAGGTCGAGTTGGGGCCAGTCATGAAACAGAGGACAGCAACGTCCTGGCACCAGGGGCACAGCTAGGCAAATATGCTTTCGAGAGTTGCCTCACGCTTACAACCATCACCTTTGACATGGACCTATACTAACAAACCTCGAGCGCTGCCTGAAGGGGCATTCTGTGGCGCAGGCATTGAACAGCTCTGCTTACCGAGTGACTTCCACAATATCGGGCCGCGGGCCTGTGAGAATTGCAAAAGCCTCGTGGAGGTCAACCTCATGGGCACAGAGATCACAGCCCTACTCTCTTCCACATTTGCCCACTGTGTAGCCTTAAATTGTATATGGCTCCCGCCACGACTCACACAAATTGGCAAAGAAGTTTTCCTTAATTGTGTTGTACTGCAAGAAGTTGTCATCCCGACGGAGCTCAGTGACATAGGCAACCGGGCATTCTGTGGGTGTGAGCAACTGCAACGATTTACCCCCCTGGATTGGGGTGACATTGAACAGTGGGTGCAGGCAGAGCACAATGCTTTCTTTATGTGTGACAAATTTGAAAAACCCCGGTGGGTGGAGCTGCTCCCCGCTGAAGGACCTGATTCGGATGCTTTTGACGAGGAACTCTACCGCGAATACTACAAATATCATGCCAGTCCATGAGAGGCTCAAGGTGGGTGCCTTAGCATCTGTCTTCAGGAAACATCCCTGACCTTAGGAACAGCCCATGAGCAAGCTCAGACATTTTTGGCTCAAACACTAACCTCAAACAGTCTGCCGCACATGGAGCTCGACGATTCATCCATGATTAGCACTCCCCCTGAAATGGAGCCGGTCATGGAATGCTCCCTGATGCTGACCACGCTTTCGGGAGTGACTTTTAAGGTCTCTCTCAGTGTTGCCAAGTTTGACCGATTTGAGGACCTAGAGGACCAGGTCATGGACTATCTGGCCTCTGTTACTGATCTGCTCCATTGACTTTCTACAAACTGCCACACAGACTTACCTAGAGGACCCAATCTGGGACAAGCTACAGCAAGGCATGGCATACACCATTGTCTTTAGGAACTGCAGTGTTATCCTGCTATCTCAAGAACAACTTGAGGATTGCCCTATCCATCACATTCCGCTAGCAGTTCATGTCCCTATGAACCCAGAAGAAATTGTCCCAGAAGGGGCTTTTGCAGGGGTTCCACGCCTGAGACACGTCAGTGTAGAGTCAGGCATCAGGCTCATTGGAGCAGAGGCTTGGCAAAACTGCCGACAGCTTCGCATAGTCAAACTGCCGGCCACGGTTGTAGGCATTTCCGATAACGTCTTCCGTGACTGCAAACTACTAAACAGTGTCTTGGCTCCGGGTTGTCGAGATTTTGAGTATAAAGCCTTTGCGGAACGTTGTTCCTTGCAATGGGTGTATGCATCGGAAGGGGTTGCAAATATGTTCAATAGCGAAGCCAAGTTTGGGCAATACCTCTTTCAAGGGTGCATTAACCTTGCTGAGTTTACCGTAAGTGAGCTTCCATCCCCCCGAGGGTCAGCACTGCAAGCTAGGACCGGTGAGTTAACACCGGGCTGTCTTAGCTCTACGGGAATACCGCACTTACTCTCACAAAGCATTTTGCAGCTATCGGAGCGCACGCGTGCGACAGTTGCCGACTGCTTAAGAGTGTAGACCTTTGCAACACCAATGTTGAGGAAATTCCTGAATTCACCTTTGTGCACTGCACTAGCCTCAGAGAAGTCCTCCTTCCGACAACTCTCCACACAATCCGAGTCAAAGCCTTCATGAACTGTGCAGCCAAGTTGAGCTTGCCATCGCCCTCACAAATGGCGAGGAGTCTATGCTGAGCAGAATGCTTTCGCCATTTGTCCTGCCATGCGATGGCCACCCTGGCTGCATATGATCCCGGACATGGGGTACACCCCTGGTCTTGGATGAAAACAAGCCTTTCTGGCTGCAGCTAGCGCGGTCTCACAGTTGCTCGGTAAAAGTCTGGGCACGCGCCTTAGCGTGGGTCCAGGGTAGGCCAGAAGTCACACCAGGACAAATTCCATGGGGAGCTGAGAAACATCGCAATAGTACCCTTCCTGCGAAAAACCAGAACCCCAAACGACCTCACAAGGCCCGAACCCAACAGCACCGCAAGCCTCAAGCGACCTTTTGCGCGACACACAACAAACGCAAGGTTCTTTACAGTGTGTACATTTTGCGCATGTCTATCTTCTTTAAACTCCAGTGCTCCATCCTCTTAAAGGTGAGCCGAAAACAAGTGTGGTTCATTCGAAAACGACGTTCGAACGATTCCCGCAAGGTGAGTGAACCTAGTGTGGATTCCATTGGACCCAAAAGTCACCCTAGTGACGTCCAACCCTTCTAATCCATAAAGATCACTGAGATCTTCTCTCTTTCACCACTCTAGCATCCACCAGGAGGTTATAAACCCCAAAAGCAAACGAGGAAACAAAGTTTGTGTTTCCTCCCATCAGACACCACACACCTCAGCATGACGATCTCGTGAGAGATCCTCGGACGCACCTCACGGGTGCTCCATTCGTGTGGTCATTGTCATCATCTGGGAGGAAACCCAAAAAGGGGGAACAAACAAGAGAAACCAACATATAACCTCCCAGGATATGCTATATGAGTGTGCATGGCATCTACACAGTATCCACAAGATGGATGTCGTGGACATCCATCGAACATTCACCAAATTCTCCAACTCGTAGATGCTCCAAAAAGCATCAGAGGTTCTTCAAACACTATCGTCCTGAGACGATTCCACACATCAAACACATAATTGTCGCCCGGAGGCGATGTCCAGATCTGCAACATTCAAAAGTCCTTCAAATGGCATCATCCGTGGATGATACTCGGCATGTGCAAATCTATCGACATGCATATGGCTATAAACACATATAGACAACTGGGAATGGCACACCGCATGGTGCACCACATGGTGCAATCCTTTCACACCCCCTTTCGGTGAGTCATTCACAGGGGCTTCTTGCAAAGCTTGAAAAATTCCCCAAAAGGATGTAGACCCAAAGCGACACCACAAATCTAACAGATACTTTGAACATTCAGTTCTCCCAAAACGGTTTGCAGCATCTAACAGAATACTCCTTTCTCACACTCCATGGCGAATCACCGCCTGAGGAGTTCACTGTCTTTCTTCACCTTTCGCTGGTATCCGGAACCAGCTTTGCCCTTGAAGTCAATGTACTGGAGAAATCCAGCCAAGTCGACTGCTTCACTCTTTGGGACACCCCCGACATACTCACTGGCAAAGCGGGCCTGAATCCAGGAGAGATACTTCTGGAGCTCCTTGTCCTTCTCAGACAAATTCACAAGCTCTGCATAGGACTTGCCCTTCCACTCACGCTCCTTCTCTACCTTTGGTAGTGAGCACACGGTCTTCTGCCACTCTTCAAAAGTCGTTCCACTCGGCAACGAGTGCGGCATGATCTCTTCAATCTCCCACGAAGAAACATCGTCTTCCTCATTGGATTCCGCCACAGCCTCTTTGCGACGCTTGCTAGCATCACTCATAGATCCCGCTGACTTCTCACCACTGGCTGAAGAAAGGCCGGCTTTCTTCTTCATCAAATCATTCAGAGTAGCCAAATCACCTTTCGGCAACTTGGACACATCTCCATCCTCCGGAACTTTCAGCATAATGCGTCGAAGCTCCTTCTGGTCACTAGCAGTCATTGGGACTTCATCTCCGGACTTGGCCATGGCTCCCGCAACTAAGGAAGCTAAGTGTGCAAAGTCTTTCAACACAGTCGCGCTACTCGGACACTATCAGCCAGCAGTTCGCCGGACGAAAGCCTCGCAAGTATCGCCTGACATTCCGACCTCGCAGGCAGCTGGAAAACCTGAAACAGATGCCTGGGCACCCCAGAAGAATCCAAAGGACACCTCCAGCATAGCCTCGCCACCTGCCTCACAAAAGAGACAAAATCACGACCTCACCTCCCCACACCTTGTGTGGAAACATAAGATCAAAACATGTTCCTTCTATGGTATGCATGTGCGCTCACAAAACATGTCTTAAACAAGATCGTGAAACACATCATGTTTCTGCGTTCCAATGTCTTTGACATAACTGCAACATGTCCGATGTCAAAATCATCATATCTAAGATATGTTCCTTCAACACCAAAGCTTTCTTATGAAAACTAGACTGCTTCCTCTCTCAAAACCGTTTGCATTTTTAGTTCTGAAATGATGTGATAGCAGCCTTCACTATGCCGCGGGCCAACATTTCATTGTATCGAGCCGTTTCAGACCAATCAACATCACTCATGCTTGCGTGCTCACTAGTGCACTTGCAAGATCCAAACAACTTACTCAATGTCATCACAAACGGCTTCGAACTTGACGTAAAGCCAAGCTTCTTCCCAACTGGCCTTCCACTCCGAGATCGCAATCCCGTCGAGCAAAGATGCACAGGTGTATCAAAGTCATGTCCTGCACACCTCAACGTCTCAAGCGTCAACTGGCGTCCCCAAATCTCATTGTGCCAAGGAAGTTCGAACGAGCTGTGGGCACCAAGCTTCAAATACTTTCCAACATATGGAAAAATCTCGTTCCACTGGAAATCCGCATCTGTGGGCTCTCCACTCTCCCGAAGGTGACGAAGCGGCGATCCAGATGAACACGGCGATGAAACGTGCACGAAAACGTTCTTCGGTTCCCTAAACTGCAACAACGTTTCTCTCACACCTGAAAACACTTTATGAGTTTCCATGTCTTTGGTCACACCGATATAGAAGATCCCCATACGCCTAGCCTCAATAGCAATGGAAGACCCCCTTTCGCAACAAACCTCAACAATCACAAGGTTGTGATGTTTCGGCCGTGTCATGCTAGCTAACGGCCCTTCAACCACTTCGAAACCTAAGGAAACCCTGTGGTGATCAAACACGGCGGTTCCTAGGCACTTTGTCAACATGTCACTTGGGTTATCAGTTCCCCGGAGGAATCTGATCTCCAAGCGTTGCCGATTGACTTGCTCCTTAATCCACTCCAGCTTGATTTCCAAGTGTCTTGACTTTCGAGGGATGTCCATGTTCCTCAACAATTTCAAACTGCTCTCGCTGTCAGAGAACAGAATTCCCGAGACCTCCCTTTCAGTGGATTTTCCTAAAGTATACAAAACACGTCCCAGAAACCTTCCAACTGCAACCATTTCCTGAGCTACTGCCTGCATGGCATACAACTCTGCCTCCATGCTGCTCAAACTTACCAATTGCTGATGCCGTGACAGGCTTTTGGTGAGGAAACCAAACGCTGTGATAACACCACCCGTAACCCCTCTTCGCCCAGTCGAGCGAAGTGGCGCATGAGAGGCGTCTGAGAAACAAACAAGTTTCACCCCATTCTTTCTTTCCAACCCTTGCAACATAGGGTGTGGTCTCCCATCATCTCTGGCTGGGATGTCCGCTGGCATCCGAAGCACAATGTTCTGATCATTCTGCAAGAAACGTAGGACTGCCTTCAGTGCTTTCTCGGTGGCATCCGTCGGTTTACTCTGCTGGGTAGCAAGCAATCCAACCCAGGCACGAAAGTCTTGTCGGGTCTGCGCAAACCAACTCAATTTTCCTAGCGCCGCTCGGAAGCGGGAATAAGCTTCAGGACTCAACTCTGCGCCTCCTTGATCCAAGGTTCCAGTGATGTCGGGAGCGGCACGACTTCCTGTTCCCGGTTTCAACCCATAGCTCTCGAATGTAGTTTTCAAGTAGTCATTGGGAAGTCCAACAAACACTGCCTTGTCACCTGGTTGCCTGAAAATCTGTCGTCCCAAGAACTTAAGTTGACCCCCACCCCCTTTCGAAGATTGGATCAACCCAGTTTTCTTCAAAACAACCTTTTGACCAATTAAGGACAAAACAAGCTCAATATCCCTTTCCGATTCCGCCGCTACGAGAATATCGTCGACATACGACATGACCAGACACATTCCACCTGATTTCAATCGACCGGAAAACAAACACGGCTCGATGTCATCCGATGACAATCCAAGAACAGAAATGATTTCCGTGAGAAAAACTGTCCATTCTTGTGAAGCTGATCTCAAGCCGTTCAATGCCTTCTTAAGATGCAAGTAGATCGACCGACCATCCTGATCTGTCAGGCTCATGGGCAGCTTGGCCACCACATTTCGAGTACGCAACGGCGTAGCCATAAAGGCTGCCGTGACATCTGCACTTCCCACAAGCAAATCATAATAGCCAGCCAACCCAAGAAATGTCTGTAGTGCATCCGAAGATGGAGTTGGAGAACTAATCCCCAACGTTCTGGCCGATTCACTGTTCTTCGCCACATCCTTGATCACAATGCGACATCTCGTGATGCCACCTCCTTTGTCTGTGGTCACCCAACGTGTCGGAATCACCCGACAGGTCTCTAACAAACCCTTTTGCTGCAACTGTTCGTGGGTGTACAGGTCTCCTGTTTCTAAATCTGAAAGATTCTGAACTTCTTTCTTCATACCCAAAAGTGTGCTTTCCCCTGACAATTCTTTGAGGGTCGTGTCATCAACAGCTGAGCTAGGTTCCCAAATCCGAATTTTATCCTTCCCAAACGGAACAATCACACTTGTGGCGTTCGAAGCAAATTGAACCGAAAACAAAGGAAGATCTCGAACGGGAGCGTCAGACTCAGTAGCTAGAAAAGCATGCTCAAACACATCAATCAAACTCGACGCAAGTCTTGGTCTACTTCTCTCTTCTTCCATTTCCTTCTCCAACTGATTCAAGGGCGTCTCTGAAGATCGCTTGGCTGAAGTCACACGAGCAAACTCTCCTCCAACTGGCACCTCATCCATTGATGCGTCACCTTGTCTGACCGACACCTCGTCCACCGGAGTGGAGTGAGCAACCTGTGGTTCTGAAACATCCTGACCTCCAACCTCTAGCTCGGGAACGATCTGCTCGGCCTCAACTGCAACGCGCACCACCTGGTTCCTCTTGCACTGAGCTGAATGTCGAATGCCAGGAGCTGACATTCCAGATTCACATGATGGACACCCCTTTGTGAACACCGTCCGAAGTTTCTTAACAGGTCGACTCGGAACCGAACCACCAGGACCTTCATCCAAAAACTCCCGCTTACTAAGGTCACTCTCGAGCTGCACTTCCACATCAGAAGCATTCTCGGTCCTCACTGGCATTGGACCCTTATCCACAACGGATTCAGGAGCCTCATCCTCTGCGGAAGCACGCTGCTCGAGAGCAACAGGGGCGCGTTCTTCCAAAACTTCTCCTTCAAAGGGGGGATGAACCATTTGAGAACCCTTGGAACCCTGGGGCCCTTCTTTCACCTGTTCATGAACCCACCGACGATACCGATCGCAACACCCCTTTGAGTGGTTCTTCCCTCGACGACTTCCGTAAAGCTCGATCGACCGACACGCACTGCAGTTCTTACTGACACCATTCTCTTCAATCCACCGCACAGGCGGACCAGAAGCAGGAACTTCTAAGCTCTTACCCTCAGGTAGGGGATTCACAGGATCCTCGGAAGGAAGAGATGGAACAGCCGGCCGACCAGTCCTTTCGTCAACCAAAGTCGAAAATAACCCGTAGTCGTTACACACCCGAATCGGAACACACAGTTTGATCGAACGAGCGACAAACTTCCTCATGGTCAACTCTTGTCCTATTCTCACCTTCGCGATGATCACAGTTCCCATGGACTGAAACTGTGGATGCAAAAAGGCACCAGGGATAAACCGGGGTAACTGGGGGTTCTGTTGTCTCAACGAGTCCGGAACCTCACCAAGAACCAAAGAACCAAACAACGCAAAGGTGTCAACATGAACCCTGCTATCCGTGGAAATCTCCCTAGGAACCCTCTTGGACCCATGAACAACGGCAAAGTTGTTGTGAGCCATTGACACATAGTTCAATGCGTGCTGAATGGTGGTAGGATCAAACACAAGCGCCAACCCAAAATGCTGTTCGAACTCCATCAACAAGCACTTGAACGACTCCTTGATGACCCTGACCGCACGTTCTGCTGCACCATTGGACTCGTGGCTCTGCGGTCCAGCTCTCTTTACAGAGAAGATGAAGTCCTTGCTAACACCTGCAATCAACGAACTCGCCGCCGCCTCAGCGTCAGTGACCAGCTGAATCGCAATCGTCCCCGGCTTGGACTTCAATCCAAACTCCGTCAACCAACTTGTCAACTGCCCGACAACGTCAAGTCCATGGCCACACAAGCAAGCTCCGATGGAGCCTGTATAGGCTTCCTTCAACACAAGGAACTTCAACGATTGAGGAGGATCCTCGCTGGGATCATGCACGGTCCATTCCATGCTGCTGTTCAAGAATGCAAAATCCGCAAACACTTCCGACGTCAACCCAGTCTCTGTCCGTTTACGTGAGTGCTTGTGAAGTCCTTTGCAACTCTGACAAATCAAACACGAAGGTTCATAAGGCACGTGACCTTGAAGCCTGTGAGTAACCATTTGCTCTGGTGTCAACCCTGAACAAAATTCCCCCAAAGAAGACGAATCTCCTAAAGATGAAACACAGTCCGGTTCTTCCAACTTGACTTCATCCCCAAGGTATGGTTTAACCAATAACCATGGAGTGTCATGCCAAACTGACACGTCTTTTGCGATCACGCCGGTGGCAACATGTTTCATTTCAACACTCTTCCCAACACTCGTGGTCCAACCAAGACGTCCCAATTTGCATGTTGAAACTATGCAAAACGCGGTTTGTCCAACAAGAACATCAAGGGGAATCACCCCCGAACGCGTCTCTCCCTTTGGGGTCAAAACTTGGATTTCCAACAAAACCCGACAAAAACCTCCATAATAACTTCACTGCCATTGGCAGCTTGCATGGGGTTCTTCAAAGGTTTGATGGGGGTATGGCGAAACTTAGACACTGCCTGTCGAGTGATCACGTTGACGCTCGCGCCCGAGTCCAACAGCCAAAAGTCCTCATTGACCCCTGAACCAAACACTTGCGACAACAACATCGACACGCGACTGGTCCCCTCAGATTGCATGCATGAGTCATCATGATCAAGCACTGCGACAAGATCGTGACACTGATGGGAATCACCCCAAGCAGCATCGTAAAGGCGTTCAATCTCCCAGCTCAGATCTCCCTTCTCTTCAACGCGTATTGGGCTCATCTCAAATCTATCATCATCATCATCGACCAGCTCCTCTAGTCCGCGACTAGCCAAAAGGTGACTGTCGCCAGAGAACTTGCACAGTGACCCTGACAGCGACTCCAGAGAGCTGACCTCAGACATTCTCCTTGGGATCTCATCCTCGCTGGAAAGGTTCATACAACTCATACAATCATGCTCACAAGCAAGATCATTGTGCTCAGCACTGCAACATGCTTCATCCTTGGGGACTGCAAGCAACACCAAACCATGCTCAAGTTCAAGTTCATCCTCTGCAATGCCACGCACTGCGTCCGAATCACTCCAACCGTCAACCCAAGGCAACAAGCTACTCAAGACAAGCACCTTCTCATCGATGTCCTCCACAGTCTCGCGACACGCATCGTCTTCGACTGCAACGTTCTCAGCTTCTTCCGACTCCGCCCAAGTCCACCAGGTCCCGTCCTCATCACAAACTGCAAACATCTTACCCTTCTTACCCCCTTTTGAGGAGCCTTTTCCACCCTTAGTCTTCGAAAAACCCTTGGGGGCAGACCCAGAACCCTTATTGCCATCCGACCGATACGAAGTCGATTTCCCAACATGTGAACCACCATGACCCTTACCCGGATTCGAAGTCGACGACGAACTCGAAGGCTTCTCGCCGGTCTTTCCACTGGCACCGGACCTGCAGTTCATGCTAACATGGCCAAACAAACCACACTTATAGCACTTGGTCTTTGCTAAATCCGTCGTGCATGCCGACACTTCATGCCCTTTCTTCCCACATCTCGTGCACTTCAATCCCTTTCCAGGTGTGGTCAAAGCATTCAGTTCACAACTCTCGTCCTCTGGCTCAAAGTCCTGACCGTCCCAAGACTCATCAACAACTCCAAAGATGGGCTTCTTCAGGTTCAACTCTCTGAACAGTCTGTGCTGATTCTCGAACCGGCGAGCGGACTCGCGAAAACAAGCGTACGTCGTTCCACTTGAGTGCATCAAAGCGTAATCCCTAACATTCGATGGCAAACTTCGAATGAGCAGACCCAACATATCCGCGTCCTCAACACGCAATCCCGACAAGTCCTCGGTTCCTGAAACCGTGGACATCAACCGCATGTACTTAGCGCAAGCTACATCTATCTGTCTCGCGATGTCACTCACGGCACCGTCCGAAGCTGTCGAAGCGAACGTTCTCGACAACAACTGCGTCCTCAACGACAAACACTCACCCCGACTTCTAAGGGAATATTCCTTGGTCAACTGTCTCACTAGTTCAAACCCATTCCCCAAATAGGTGGTAGCGTTTCCAAAAACGTCCCCCGCTGACGTACCCGGAATGATGTCCAACCCTTCCATGAAACCGCTAATCATCATCGAAATCCTAGCATGGTTCGAAAATGCCAGCTTCAAAATCGAACACAAACGAATCGCACGAGTCTGTTGGTCCTTAGATAGCGTCCTCCACACTATCGGACTAGGCCACCTCGACGCCTGTTCTATCTCTCTTCCAAACTGAATGGAACCCAAAGAACACCAGTTCACCAATGAGGTCAAATACCCAGTCCAACCAATCACCTCTTCTTCCCTAGAATGCCACCGTTCCACATTAGGGGTAGGTGGACTACCAAGCCACTTCTCACTCTTGCTGAAAACGTCTCGATCGTCCGACGACGAATGAGCCACTTGCTGACGCATGCCACTCGGAAGAGGCAAAGTGTTCCGCCTATCATCTGGTACAAACGCACCGCCATTCTCAACCGGTGTTTCCCCCAAACGATCAGGCACAAAATGCCCTCTATTTTGAAGCAAATTTCCAACACTTTGAAAAACAGACTGCAACTGTAATGCGTTCATGCTCTGCAACAACGTGCGTGTGTGCATCACAGGATCAACCGTACCATGTTGGCTCGGAGCCATAGGAGCTTGTTGTTGATGCATCTGTGCAAATGGACCTAAGTTTCCATTTCCTTGGTACACAGACGATTGCGCACTAGACGGTATTGTGGATACCGGCACAGGTACAGCCTGAGCACCTCCTGCTACCCAATGCCCCACCTGACCAATGTGTCCTTGAAAGCAACCTTGCTGTCCCTGAAAACCTTGCTGCTGTTGCTGCTGCATCCTATATGTCATCCAAGGATCTGTCTGCATACCTCCCATTCCCTGTCCTGCGCCCGAACACCCTGACAAGCAACCACCTTGCCCTTGGCATCCTGCACCCGACGGAACAGAAGGCATACCAGCCATCCCTGACTCAACCTGACCAGGACTAGCAGTCTCCCTTTGACTACCTGCAGTACTCCGTTGAGGGGTATTCATCCCTGGACAGTGACGCACCTGACTGCAACCTCAAGACAGACGGCAACAGACGGATGCTCCCGCAGGAGCTCCGCTACCATGCGAAAAACCAGAACCCCAAACGACCTCACAAGGCCCGAACCCAACAGCACCGCAAGCCTCAAGCGACCTTTTGCGCGACACACAACAAACGCAAGGTTCTTTACAGTGTGTACATTTTGTGCATGTCTATCTTCTTTAAACTCCAGTGCTCCATCCTCTTAAAGGTGAGCCGAAAACAAATGTGGTTCATTCGAAAACGACGTTCGAACGATTCCCGCAAGGCGAGTGAACCTAGTGTGGATTCCATTGGACCCAAAAGTCACCCTAGTGACGTCCAACCCTTCTAATCCATAAAGATCACTGAGATCTTCTCTCTTTCACCACTCTAGCATCCACCAGGAGGTTATAAACCCCAAAAGCAAAAGTTTGTGTTTCCTCCCATCAGACACCACACACCTCAGCATGACGATCTCGTGAGAGATCCTCGGACGCACCTCACGGGTGCTCCATTCGTGTGGTCATTGTCATCATCTGGGAGGAAACCCAAAAAGGGGGAACAAACAAGAGAAACCAACATATAACCTCCCAGGATATGCTATATGAGTGTGCATGGCATCTACACAGTATCCACAAGATGGATGTCCACGACATCCATCGAACATTCACCAAATTCTCCAACTCGTAGATGTTCCAAAAAGCATCAGAGGTTCTTCAAACACTATCGTCCTGAGACGATTCCACACATCAAACACATAATTGTCGCCCGGAGGCGATGTCCAGATCTGCAACATTCAAAAGTCCTTCAAATGGCATCATCCGTGGATGATACTCGGCATGTGCAAATCTATCGACATGCACATGGCTATAAACACATATAGACAACTGGGAATGGCACACCGCATGGTGCACCACATGGTGCAATCCTTTCACACTTCCATAGGAGGTTCCATCCGTGAGTATCATGGCGATATGCCCGCACTTTTGAGCAAGGGCAAGCAAAGGAAAAACTGCACATCGCAAAGAGCACATGTCCTTGAATAAACTGAATGACCTGTCTGTCCAGGCAGCGCTGAGAGCTGTCAACAGATGCCAGTGATCACAGGGAAGAAGACGATTCAGACCTGCAAAAACCAGCAATGTCTTCGCAGCTGGAATGGAGGACAAGCACACCGACAGCGGATTACGGCAAGCAAGATGCGCAAGCACTGAGTAGGATCACCGACCTCTTCTCGCCACTTGCAGCGCTGTGAGCCTCCTCGTTCCAAACAGGCGGGTGGTAGAGAGTAACAATGGAGGATGCCCAGAGGGAACCTTGGTTCCCCTTGTTGATGTCCGACATTTCCAGTTTTGTACAAAGAGGCACAGACACCATGCTAGGATTGTCCAAAGTCAGCACTTCACGGATCCAGAAGACACACTCCATTTTGACATGGACGACCACCGGCGTTGGAGCATTTCCAATTTTGACAAAGAGGTGGCAGATACCATGCCAGAATAGGTCCTGTTTCATCTGTTTCACACGCGCCTTGCACGCAACAGAACAATTTGCAATGACACAGCATTTCACGAAGATGGGAGACACCCCGTGTTGGCACCTCTGTGTGCCGAAGGGTGCCGAGATGACCTCTTAGGGGGTGTGCCTTTCGCAGCCTTACCTGCAGGCTCTCGTCGTTTGCTATGGCCGCCACTGTCTGAATACTACCAACCACCATGCCTCTTAACTTGAAAGTGCAGCCAGTTGAATGGGTTGTGGGCTACAAGAAAGGGACCTGCATCGTGACCATGTTTTTGCCACACCGTGCAGTCTGCTGTCCACAGGAGACCTGGCCTTTGAGTTGCTGCAATGTCAGCATTGCCCACTAGAAAGAGGTCTTTCTCCGCTGAAAAGAGGCAATCCGGTTGCTAAGGCTTTGCGGAGCTCGTCGTAAGGACAGCTTGTGCATCACGGCAAATGCGCTCATTGGCCACCTGGTCACGACACAAAAAGAGCGAGACAAAATCGGGTTTAAGTGTCTTGCTCTGGCTGCTGAGTTGTTGGACGACGGAGCGATTGATTCCAGGTCCTCTTGTTTACTGGTCCGCGGCCTCTGGAAAGAGATCAGACGGTGGTTTGTTGATGACACGCGCCTCACCAACAAGCAAAAGCGCAACGCACTGCTGCCCACGATGCCAGAGCTATATCCCGTGAACTTGCATCCTCCTACGCCCCACTCAGGAAGGCCGTTATTACTTACACGACACACCAATGCGTCTCAAGTGCATTGCAAGTACACAACTTGTCATCGCCTCAAACCCGTGGAGAAAGGTTCCGATTTGCATCCCGTCACTGTTCGAAAATTCTTGATGATGCCATGAACTGAGGCAAGTCCGAATCAGCGAGCCAGAGCGTCGTGCGCAGGGAAGGGGGAAGAGGCCAAGGATTTGATTGATGATGAGTCCAGCCGAGAAAAGGCTCAAGGAGATGGAGGGCCGCGGGATCCGGAAGAAAGGAAGTTGGCGGAGGACAAGAAGAAGAATTTTGTGAAGAAAGAAACCCAGAGAGTTGTGAAGGTGCCTGATCCCATGGCCATTAATGAGGGAAGGAATCAAGTCAGTCCCTCAGATCCTCAACATCGACTCCTGCATGCTCCCTCAACACTAAGGAGCACAGCTCAAAGACTCAGGAGCATGAGAAGGGAGAATGGAAGAAGATGAAGATGACAGTCTTTTTTTTCCACGAGTGCGGAGTGTCCAGGTCATCGTGAAGGGGAAGGAAACACAGCATGATGAGGGGGAAACGAAGATGAAGATGACAGTCGAGAAGCCTACTTATCCGCTTGAGGCATCGACACCGGAGCCCAATTGAGACAGGATGCCCTCTCGATCGAGTTCCTCCAGATCCACCCAAAATGGCAGCCGAGGTGGAAGACCCGTTGGAGAAGAAGATCGACGGCTGCAAGAATCTCACAACAAAATTTGTGAGGGATTGGAGGGCCAAGCAGAGGTCCATGAGCCCGGAGCACCAAAACAATTCCTGAGGAGATCAAGACTGGTGGCTCGGGAACATGCGACTGATCGAAGAGATGATGTTCACAGTCCAGCCACTGGGGGGCAAGCCTCGAGAATCCTGCCGGCCATCCTTTGAAGTCAAAAGGAACCTTTCAGGTCAGGGAGTTGGTGCGAAGGCATGGTTCGAGCACCTGACGGATTGGCTGAGGACGAGAGGATTCACTTTCCCCCAGTCAATCCATGTCTGGGATGCCTGGGACAGAAGATGATGCTGCTTATCACGTCGATGACGTGATGTTTGTGGGAGAGCAAGACTACGTGATGAACCAGTTCATTCCTGACCTGAAGCAGAGCTTCGAGATGGCAGAGCAGCACCTGACCGCCGTTGGCAGTTCCTTCCAATTCCTACGGAGGACTTACGTGGAGATTGAGAAGGGCTTGAAAGTGATGCCTGGGAAGTATGCTGAGAGCATGGTCGAGATGTACAAAGAAAAGATGGGACGAGTGAAGGTCCAAAAACTTCCCTGTGGTCAGGAAGTTCTCAAGCCTGATGGGTCAGTTGAGCTGAAGTTTGTTGGTGCTTTGTTGTTGGGTTGTGGGTGTTTTGGTCCTTTTGGTTCCTTTGCTTCCTTTGGTCAGGCTCATTTCCTCGCACCCCTCATGTCAATTCATCACGGTGACTTGTGCCTCTCGGCACACAAGCGCCCTTACCCGTGCAAAAAAAATGGGTCAGTTGAGCTGAAACCAGAACTGGCTTGTTTCTATCGCTCCCTGGTTGGTTGGATGTGGCATGTATCTCTCCCAGGAGAGACCTGATGTCTCCTACACGATCAAATAACTGGCTTCAACCATGTCGTGCCCCACTACCAGCAGCTTAAGGAAGCTTGGGAAGCTCATTGGGTATCTCAAGAACACAATGGGCCAGTACAGTGTCCTCGAGGTTGTCGAGCCAGGACAGGGCTTGGTGGGTCGCACAGTTGAAGCAAGATGGCTCTTGGAAACTTTCAGTGACAGCGATTGGTCTGGGTCGAAAAGCCATCGGAGATCTACCTCAGCGGCCATCCACATGCTGAATGGAATGGTGATTTTTAGCAGCTCTCGTGGTCAAAAGAGCGTGGCATTATCATCAGCTGAGGCAGAACTCAATGCCTTGGTGAGTTCAGCTGCAGACGGTATCTACCTCAAGAGGTGCTTGGAGTTTTTGATGGATGAGATGGTAAGACATGAGTGCCTGGTGGTTTAACTCTGCTGCCCTACATCTTTGCCATCGACGAGGGCCAGGGAAGTTGCGCCATATAGCCGGCAAACTGTTGTGGATCCAAGATTTAGTTGCTCAGGAGGAGCTACAGGTGAAAGCTGTTGGGACCACGTACAATGTGGCAGATCTTGGCACGAAACCCCTGTCGAGATCCAGAATCACTCTGATTCTCTACTGGTGCAACACCAGGAGCAGCGATGATGAACGGATCGGAGAGGAGGAGTTTGTCAAGCTGGAAGAGAACAAGGTAAACAGGATAAAAATCAACAAGTTGGCAAAGTTGTTGAACAGAATCCTCCTCTTTGGGGGTCTTGAGCAGGCAACAGCAGCAAGAGCCGAGGCTGTGGAAGAAGCCCCAACACAAAGCAAGGGCGCTATGATCCTCATCATAGTGATGATGTTGATGATTGCAGGGCTCGCATGGGCAGTATGGTGGCTATGGCGAGTGGTGGAAGAGTTGAAGGTAAAGATCGCCGATGCCAAGGACAGCGCCTACGTGAATGGTGTTTCAACCAGAGCCTATGTGCAAGGCATGCGAGAAGAGATGAAGGCTATGAAAAAGTACAGTGAAAGGATTCACCGAGGTTTTGTGAAGGCCTCTGGGTATGTCGATCAGGAAGAAGCTCCAACAAGGACTTCGACTTGAGGCGGATCCACGCCCAAATCAAGGCGCGCAAAGAAGAATGTGAACGAGATGAAGGGCCTATCGACTTGAGGCCCTACAGGAACACAGCGGATGAAAACATGGAGGAAGAAGAAGAGGAGACAGTGACGGTACGCCTGGACAATGGTGAGGTGGTCGAGATCCCACTACGCTTCATTGAGCCTCGCGAGCCAGAAAGCGAGGAAGATGCGCCTGGAGCTGCTATGGAAGTGAGTGAAGGGCCAAGGGAAATCGAGTGGGCAGATGAAGATTTGCCAGCTCCAGCTTCAGGGGTCGAAGACCCGACAATCAATCAGGCAACGAGCTCCTGGATCACCAAAGATGATTTGCGTGCATTGGCTGAGTATGATGGGCCAGAAGCACGATCATGCCTAAGGGCGAAGCAGCACATCTTAAAGCTGCAGTTTGAGTGGACGAAGGCCGACCGTGAAGGGAATCATGATAGGAAGCTTGAAACTTACGGTATGATGGATGCTCACTATTCCTTCATGGACTCGGCCAGTCTACCGTTTTAGGATTGCTTCTAGAGCTCCATTTCCGCTCTTGAAGCAAAGGAGGAGTGTGAGAATAGGTCCACTCAGATCCACCCAACCGCAGGCCCCCTTTGAGGTCAAAAGATCCTGTCCGCATTTTTCAGTATTGCCAAGGTTGGTTTTTCAAACCTCGGGTTTCGGTTCTGCATCGACCAAAAAAAGTGGAGTTGTTTGTGCCATGGTTTTTTTGATGCAGTGTCCCCTGGAAGACTCACTTGCGCATCGCCATTCCCGTCCTATTATTAAACATCCTTGCGAATAGCCAGTTCCAAGAACATGCTTCACTGTTTTACCTGCAAACCATAACCAAAACACAATTTTGTCATTCCAAAGTGCTTTGGTTGTGATTAGGGCTGCAATCGGTCAAGTCAGTCTTTTGTAGCTACCAGGCGAAAAGAAACGATGCAACGAAAAAGGACACCGCAATTCTTGGGATTTGCTGCCTTCCTGTCGCCATGGGGCCCTAGTCAAGCAGCATTGCCAGATTCAGAATCTTTCATGGGTCATTGGTGTCACCGGTCAGGGAACCAGCGCAATATTCAAAAAACATTGGGCAGAATGAAGGCATGTATGTAGGCATTTTGTGTTCGTTCGTTAAGTGGAGACAATATCTACCAGTAGAAAAAGAATTGCACGTTTTGTTACAGTATTGTTTTCAAACAGGAAGCTAGCCCCTCCGTGGCGATGAAGAAGAAAAAACCGGCCAAAACGACAAAGGCAGGGTGGCTTGCAGCAGGTTTGCACGTTAAGGTCACGTGACATAGGATTGATTGAATTTGGAATTGGCACTATATCATGCGTTTTGGTTGACGCATTGCACACTTTTGGACTGATGGGAACCTTGAGCAGACCGCCCTGAGGCAGGCGTTCTGGCAGGTAAAGTCAAGACATTGCTGCCAAAGGCGCTGGGAGTGGAGATCACCATTAGGCTGATTAGAGGGTGACATGCTGGCAAACATGATGCCCGACTATTGTTCAAAGACCCGAAAATGGTGCGGTTTTTCAGGGCATTCGACGGATGTGGACGGTCGTCGATTCTGAAGCCGGGAACGTTTCCTTGGCTGCGCCCTTCCAGCGCTTCGTTGGTTACGCCGGGTGCTGTTCGAGGGCAGCGCAGCTCTCGTTCGAGGCTTTGGACTTGGGTTCCCTGAGACGAGTGGAGGACACCCGAGGGTGTCGCGATGGAGAAAGGGGTCACTTCGGTTCAACTCCTCCGTGGAGGTTTTGGGATACGATGCAACAGATTCAACAGATTCACAAGCTAAGGTTGGCTGTGTCAGTGCTGTTCGTGTGTCTTACATGTTTACAACGTTTTACCTCATGAGCAAAACCTTGTGAACCATCCCTCCAACAGCCCCATGCCTATGAAAAAAAATTTGCCTCACTCCGCTTGATGTCCCACCAGTCCTTTGTCACTGCACGGCGCTGTATGCTTCGCCTCCACTGACACGGATGCATCCCTGCTAGCTTTCATCACCTACCCTCGGCCTCAAACCCAAAAAACTTGTTTGGAGTCTCTGGATCTTAAGAGTTAAAGAACTGGTATTTTTCTCGCGGTTTCGATCCACAGTCCTATGTGATACAACACTTCAGACCAAACCCTTTTTGGAACATTGGTGTGGTCCAAACTCAAGAACATCGGTAAGTTTATGGGGTGAAGTTTCACCGGTTGACTTTCTATTCCTTGCTAACCAATGTTCTTGCAAGTCTATTTTATTCATAATATGTTCCTTTTAAGTATCATGTTCCTTTTTTTGGGCTGTAGATTCTGTAGATGAAAGAATCCCTTCGTGACCAGACCTTTGATTTCACCGAGACCGGTGGTTATGAGGCGATTTGACTCTCATGATCTCAGGCCTTGTCTTGGTGAATCACAAACGGATTCAGTTTTGCAGGAGGAGGAGGAGGACGGGCCGCCGGAGGAGGCACCGGGAGAGGTTCAATGTGCGAGTCATCCAACCATCATGCGAAGCAGCATGATCGCTTCCGTTTAGTTTGACATGCGAGCATTTCGCTGGTTGAAGGCCCCAGGGCCCAAATCTGCTGAGCTGAGGGGGCGGGAGTGTTCCAAGTCATTGTGCTGCTGTTGTAGGGCGGAATGGAGCTTTGGGTTTTGGTTCTGTGGGAGGAATGGACGTGTTGGAGTGTTCCACTGCTTTTGGCCTCCCCTTTTGCAGGTCACCACGGTGGTCGCGGATGCTGAAGCAGAGGCCGGGCGCGCATGTGGCGCGCTGCGCGCACCGGCCAGCTCAGATGTTGCTGCTCCCGTTTTCGCAGGCTGCTGCTCTCTTGGCGCAGGCGCCCTCGAAGGACGGGGAGCGGGACGGGAGGGCGTTCCGGTCGAAGGCCGGGTCCTCCGACTGGGTGAAAACCAGGTCTTTCTCTGACAGAAGAGGATGGGCGAAGCATGGCCAAGCCGAAGAGACGCGGTTTTGGATTGGGTGCCCAGTCGGAGAGAAGAAAGTTCGGTGGCCCAAGTTCCACACTCCCAATGTGCCCAAGAAGAAACTTCCACAACAGCAGCTCAGGCTGCTGGTGTCTCATTGTTTTGCAGACCGCCTGCAGGAGAGGCCGAAAGCGAAGCGCAAGAAGGGAGGCACGGATGCTCTGGCCTCCAAGTTCCCCCCCATCCTTCGCGCGAGGGCAGCCATTCGTGTCTCCTCCTCGGCCGGCCGTGGGAATCCCATTCGTGGCCTTCGCCAGGGGAAGAGCCGGCGGCCAAATACGTTTGGGAAGATCCGGCCAATCAGGCGACGTGAAAACCCCGGTGGCAAGAGACATGGGGGGCTCTATCGAAAGACTCCCCCAGCATCCCCCAGTATCCGAAGGGCGTCCTGCAATTCTGCTTCCCGAATTCAATGAGTCCTGGAATCCAAACACCACGAGCAGCCTCAGCTTCCCACTGGTCACTGGTTGTGAGATAGAAAGTGGCAAGACATTCTAAACGCCTGGATTGATGTTTTTGGTGTTCCAGGCGTTTAGAGACTGCGAGTTCCAAGGAGCTTTTGCAGCTCTTGCAGCAGCAGACCGAGCAGCGACGGCGCCGCGCCTCGGCGCGCCGGAGGCGCCGCACTGGAGCTGGAGCGTGCTGTGGGGCGTGCTGTGGGGGCACTGGGGCAGCCCGTTGCGTAAGTGGTCACCCAACCAACTGCCGGTGTTGGCCAGGGTGGAGAAAGATGGCGTGACGCTCTTGCAAGATGGTGCGCAGAAGGAGACCTAGTGCGCTGAACGCGCCAGTGGTCTGGCCCAGCAAAGCTCAAGTTCCAAGTTCCTTTCCCACGTGGAACTTGAACAAAGACTTCCTTGATGACCTGAAATCCCTTTCAACGTCGCTGAACGGCGACTGGAGGAGCCCGCGAAGCTTGATGCGGTGGCCTTCTGGAGCGAGGAGCGCTTCCGATGCCACAGCGGTGTGACGTCACTCTTGGATGACGGAACCTTCTCAAAAAGGATTGGGGGAAGCTCGCGCTAGCTGGTGAGGTTTGACAGTGGTTACCCCTGTTCCAGCATGCAGCCCTTGCTTTTTGGCAGTTTGGCTCTATAGGAGAATGTTCTTGGATCTCAAATAGTGATCTCCAAACGAATGAAACAGCGAATACCCCTCAATCATGTTTAGGACATCGGTTGTGTTTGCCTTTTTTAAGGTTTGGAGACCTCACTTCAGAAATTGAAAGAACACTTCCTCTTCCTTCACGCGTGGTGGACAGCGCTGGTGCTTTCAGGAGCTCTTCAGCCGCCGGAAACGTGCGCAATGCCATGTTGAGCTGCAAGCGCTGCTGAGGGCAGTACGGCTATATCTGCTTCCACAGACTGCATAAAGGACACTAAGTAGGAGTGGACCTTCCCTCCTTCCCTCCCTCTTTCCTTCCTCCCTCCTTCCCAAGAAACGTCTTCGACGGCCATGAGCACAAAGCAGTGTGCGCTTGCGATCCGCGCGGGGCTCGGATCGCGCTCGCCAGGCCGCCGCAGCGTCCAAGATCGCTTCGATCGCAACGTCTTGTCGACCGTCAGCTCGGGGACTCAGAGAACTCGGCGGCTGTAGCCCAAAGCCGGAAGAAACTCAGCAAACCAAGCTGAGTCAAGCTTACCACGTGCATAGTTGGCACAAGTTCGGCCGTTTTTGGGTCAAAGAGTCTCCGGATGTAAGCGGTCTTTTCAGCTCGGATCGGAAAGAGCCGGATGCTCGGGTCCCAGCTCTCGGATGAGTCCCGAGCTGTCAATGCCCGGACCTTCGCCCAAAACCTTCCGAGGGGGGGGACCTTCCAAGCAGGGCCGCACCTGGAAGGGATGATGTCGCTTCAGATCCTGTTCTGGGAAGTAGGTACCACCTTGGGAGTATCACCTTGCGTACTTGTCTCCAAGTAGGCCGCACCTGGTGGGAGTATCCAACGGTCGATCGTCGCTTTTCCAGCAGCTGTGCAGCACTCAGCCTCGTCCAGTCCTTTCAGCCGATGAGTACTCGGGGTGAGTACCTTCTTGCGTCTCTTGCGACAAATTGCAACGTGAACTCTTCCGCGAACGATGCGCAGACCGTGCAGAAACACCACGCATGGTTTGAATGGTGGTTGCATTTCCCGCGGGAACGGATGAATTGGTTCAGTTGGCCGTTCTGCCGCCCACGGCTCGCCCCACGGCTCGCTGGGCAGTCCAGCCGCTCAGGTCGGGCAAGACCTTTACACGTCAAGCGGAATGAAAGGCACTTCGAACAGACCTGCATGGTGCTGGGTGGCCACAGATCCCCCCCAAACAGGATGGAGATGCTCCTCCCTCCATACACCTTCACGAGGATTTGGGCGAATCTTCGGCTCTTGAGGGGAATTCCGGAATTCACTTGTTGGATTGTGGTCCTTTTGATATAAACATTTCCAGAGGAAGATCGTGTCCAAATATATATAGATTTTGCATTCTTTTGCTTTAACGTTGTGATGGCTTGTTATGAATGTCAGATTAGTTTGCAGGGGTGTTTGCAATCCATTTCAGTAAAGTAAACACAAAAGGTTTGCACCTGTGCCGCAGGCGAGGCGGCACTTGATGTGATACGATGGACCTTGATGTCCTCAGCACCTAGTGTTTCTTTTTTTTTCCCGCTGAGATGAGGAGGGATCTGAGTTTCCTGAAACAAGATTGATGAATAATGGATTGTTTCGTTTCTGGTTTGCCATGATATCATGGAAGTTAGCATGATATCTAGCCAACATGGCAGTTCTTGTGCTGGGCATCATGGATCCTTTCGTCATGGGGCGACCAGTTTCACTGAAGATGATGCCCGAGGCACGGTGGATTGGGCAAAAAGGGGGGGCGCTGCATTTGAGCGTTTGGGCGGTTGACTGGGTGGACGAAGGTTTTTGGGCCTCCATTTCACAAAGCCATGCCCACTGTCAACGTTGTAAGATGGACCTCTGACGGGAAGCAACCTTGGAATCACTTGGGGGGCGGCAACCCTTTAAAACCCGTCAAACACCTGGGTTTGCAACCAGCCCTGATGGGGGGGCCGTTGATTGCCGCGGATGTGCTAGCAAAGATAGGCATATGATTTCCAAACGACTTGGATGCAGGCTCCAGCGTTTGGGGCGGGGCGTGTGCGCACACGCCGGCCGCGGCCTGGAGCTCTTGAGCAAAGGCGCGACCGGGAGGGACAAGCGGACAAGCTCCCTGCGGGGGACAGCCCGACGGTCGTCGCCGCGTGGAGTTCGGATGGGTTCTCCGAACATTCGAGGCCAAAGGAGGGGGACACATGACATGCTCGTTCTCCCAAAGGGTCAATCAGGACTCCCTGGAAGCCATCACCGCATCGCCTGCACCGCTCCTCTGACGTGCCACGACGTGGTCGGAGGCCTCCACCGCCGGTGGTTCGATGGCGTGGCGCTGGCCGAGGGCGTTCGCCCAGCTCCGGAGGAGCCAGGTCGTCCGGGGGCCTCGGAGCGTCGACTTGGACGGCGCGGGGGGAGGAGCTTCGTCACTGAAAAGAGGAGGAGCTTCGTGCAGAAGTGACCTCTTTGGAGTGCCTAAGGGACCTTTGACAGGCCCAAGTGATCTCCAACGGTGATCGAAAAAAGGGGTCACTTTGAAGAACCAGGAGGAGAAGGGTTACGTGGATGGCATGGGTCCTGATTTCGGATGACCATGATGACGATTGTCCAACCAAACAGGTGGTGCCATTCACGAACTCGGTGGGCCATTCGGTGCCAGATGACCTCCTTCGGCGCCATGACCTGGTTGGCCTCGGATTGGGTCTCACTTGGCCATCCCCGATTCCGCGACCGTCCGGTTTCCGACCGCGGTCTGGACCTGTCGGGGTTTGCCACGACGCGGAGAACGCATCCGACCTGGAACCCATTGGACCTCCGTTTTGATGGGGAAGAACCATTTTGCAAAATAGAGGTCATTCAGGTTGTATAGTGTTGACCATCCGGAGAAAACCGGAGCCACTGTGGGGTTTCGTTGCCGAAACGTGTCCCTGAGGTCCGCTGTTACAGTCCGGGCATCCGATTTCGTGCCGCTTGGAGGACCTCGAAGTCTCGCGGGGCTCATGCTACCTGCTTCCGAATTTGCTTAAAAAAGGATGCTGTGTGGATTGTTTGAACATCACGCCATCCGCAGCCCCAGCATGTATTGGATATTCCTGTTCGCAACAAGACACTTTGTTCACTTCACCTTCACCAGGCAGTAAAAAATGAGTGGTTCACACTTGCCTCAGAAATGAAAGCATGCCACAGCACTTGAAGAACGATCAATTCATTCTTCCCCTGACTTTGGGCCGTTGTCGCTGGTGATTTGGTCGTCCTCAGGTTTGCCTCACCCGCCAGTCTCAATGTGGTGGAAGGACTTTTCTGAGGTATCAATGATATCAAAAGCTCAAGAGCTCCACTCACCAAAACATTCTTACATTCTCCCACCCAGGCGTTTTGCAGGGTTTGCAGCTTGAATGCCTCTCCCGCCCCTCCCTGCATTTTCCGCCACGCCACATATGCGGCTTCACACTCCCGAGTGTCCCCTGGCTTTGCCCGAGGCCGGCAGCACCGTGAGTCGCAGCCCGGAGGAGCTCTTGACCGAGCTGCGACGCGTGCTCCTCACCAAGGCGCAACCGGACCCGTGAACCGGGTCGTGAACCGGTGTGGTGAACCATTTTTGGGGTAGTTGGAATGGGGAAACTCCACCAGGTGAGGTGGAGAAGGAGCTCCACCGGACTGGTGGGACGTGGTGTTGATTGCCTTCGGAAGACAGGCTTCCTCTTTGCTGATTTGATGTTTTGGCTCAAGAAGAGTTCGTCAAAGCTCCAAGAAGCCCTTCTCCCACCAGGTCTGCGCCAGAAGTTCCGTTCTCAGTATGCAGGTTTGGGCAAAGAAGGCCCTGTTCTTCCTCTTTGGTTTGCTCAGTGTTGCCTTACAAGGCTGTGGCTGCAATGAGCAAGGCATGAACGACTGTGGCAATGGGTTGAGCGGCACTGGTTGCACCATGGTCGAATCAGCCGCCAAGTGCATCGCTGACAACGGCTGCTGTGACTTCGAACAATCGGTCGATGGCGTCAAGTTGAAGGGTCGCGATGTGATCTCAGCGGGTCTTCTGGTGTGCAGCTTCACGAACCCTTGCTAGCGGGTCTGAACGAAGAAACTTCTGGGCAGCTTGCGAACGACGGTCGTTCTGGGAGCAAAGACTTCCAAAAGTTGGAGTGCTGCATTACTAGTAGGGGCAGATTTGTTCAAGCTTGAGGGTGTCAGAGCATGCCACCAAGCTGGACCAAAAGCTTGTATTGCCGTGTAAAACATCGTGCCATTCAATCTGGGAATCATGCTGACAACCAAATTCCATTTGTTTGAACGAAGATGATTATGGCTTGAGCCACCCCAAGAAAAGCTTGCGCTTTGAATCTGGCCCCTTGCTGACCGCCCCCCGCCCCCCTCTTTGGCACTTCGGCAGGGTGAGGGCAGCATTGCAGGGGTTCAGCAGCTCTCGAACGAGGCGAACGGGGCTTTATGTTCCGACGACGGGTTGGAGGGGCTGGCGAAGTGGCAACACATCGGACCTCTCTGTGAAGAGGCGACACAGGCATCCCTGAAGGTGGTTGAGTGTCAAGGAGTGTGGTGCAGATGTTTCAGGACCATCGTGGAGTTGAGGACCTAGAACTTCTTCCTCCCCCGAAGGATGGTTTTCATTCAGTCTACGCCTTTGGCCGAGTTTTCACTGAGCGGCTTAACTCTGAGACAGGGGGTCCTGGGGCTTGTTGATCCAGGCCAAGTACAGTATGGTCCAACAATGCTTATCAGTTTGGCTCAAGAGTTTGTATCTGGATCTGGCATGTTTCTGGCCCTGTCTCCTTTACGAATCTAAACTTACCCTCGTTCTTCCCGGAGACACCGGACGCGACTCGCCCAGTGGTTTGCTCTGGCGGACAAAGATCGATCCAAAAGCATCGGCTCCCTGGCTGCGGACGTCCAGCGCCTTCGGTCGAGACCGGAAGCGGCGGTCCGACGGGTTTGGGAGCTCCATCGGATGAAACGTGGGTTTCTGCCTGGCTGAGCAGGCATGGGGATTCCTGGAATCAAGTCCGATGAATGATCGAAGAATCAATGAAACATGGGGTGAGTGAGATTGTTTGAGCTTGATGTTTTGGGGAGCTGGCCTACTGTGTGTTGGCACAGTTAAATATAGTCGTTCGGAATGGATATGGGAAGACTGTATCTCTTGCAGTCAAGCTATGAATTCTGTATGGGCAATAGAATCAATAATAAATCAAACATACCAAGCGACGAAAGGACACGCACCGTTCTTGGACTCCCTGTGAAGTCATTTTTTTCGTCTGTTTCTTGAGTCATGGAAGATCCACTGGGAAGCCCCGTTTCAGCTTCTGAGCATCGCGTGCTTGAGCCCACGTTGGTGCAGCTTTTCTCGCGGGAGAAGGGATTGCTCACAGCCGTCGCCGAGGCTCCGATGAGTTCCATGCCTTGATGGATACGGCGGGACGACACAACGACGGGAGGGTGGTTTGCCCGGCTGGGCGGAGAAAAACCAGCACCGAGGGAGGTGTAGTAGAACTGAAGAAAGCTGTTTTTGCAGGGTGGTGGATGAGTTGAAAAAGGAAGGAGGTCGTGGTGCTGCCTGCACGAAATCATAGTAGCCGAGGGAGTGGTGCAGGAGTGGTAGTGGTTGTAGGTTGCAGTCGCAGCAGAATGGTAATGGGATGGACTCAATTTATAGTAGGCTTTGTGACTGGGGCCCTGTGTGGGATCTACGACCAAAACCAGGCAACATCTTGCCCTGTCTATCCCCAGGAGTCACAGAGGCCGAACTTGGAGGATAGGGGAACATCCACTCACTGGACGGGACCAAAAATGACTCCTGGCTGATGTCATTATTTTTGGTTTTGGCCGCCCCTGTCACAGTCGCCGATGCCGTACTCTACAGCCGTTCCAGGTTGGCCTGTCGTTGCAGGACGCCGAGCAAGGGAACCCAGGGCTCGGCGGGCTGGGCGGGCAGGTCGGTGGGCAAAGGCGCGCAGCTTGGATTCGCCATCTGCTCAGCGAAAGTTTTGAACAGCAAGACACATCAGGTAGATTCAGGTACCAGGACCCACAAGGGGGTGTACCCCTTAGCCTCCAAGGGGCTATCAATAGGCACCCCTTGGGGGGGTCATGGGGGGTCCTGGTATAGTGCAGTTTATGGTCCTCACGCGAAACGCGACGGACTGCGCCGTCTCCTCCCGCGCCCAGGTCGCAGGCCTTGTTCCAGTATTTTGACCCGAAGAAGCAGGGTGAGATTTCATATAGTGCTCCCGGCATGTGCGGGCTATGACGGGAGCGGCATGTGGAGCTCTTGGACTGAGAAACCAGTCGTTTCTGGCGAGGTCGACCTTCAAATCAGAAACGTCCATCAACGGTGTTTCATCTTCTAGGTTCAAGCAAGTACTGTTTGGACGGTATCGCCGGAGATCAAGTAAGCTCACTGGAGCTCCCAGGGCTGTTCCTTTCAGGAGGGAGGGTTTGTATTGCCAACGGATGGTTCTTTTTCGGCTGGCTTTTTCTAAATCGGAGAATGCACAAACTTTGGGAGTGCAAGACTCTAAATGTTCACAGTCTGAAAAGGATCACCTGAAAAGGGAGCGGCCTGTACTTCAGGGACTTCAGAGTCCTCTCTTTGTTCGACTTTTGCCGGGGGGGACACGAAACGGCGTTCCGAAACCAGGTGGAACGGCCACCGGCCAGGTGACTTCACTCAGACTCTTCGCGGTGAGGCGGGGAGCTGTGGGGCGGGAGCGGGGCGGTGATGCACAAGTTGAAGAGCTTCAAGATGCCCCGTGGGCATCGGGTCAGGTAGTAAGGCCAGGAGCACCTAGTAGCGTCCCTTGTTCCAGGTAGGTTCTGGGTTTAGGCTTTGAGGTGGTCAGTGGTCAGCGATTCGCATTCAGCGATGCGGGTGCTCAGCGCCGATCCGTTGGGAGGATCCGTTCCCACCCTCGCGCGATCAATGTCTTGGGGATCAGATGAGGAGGAATGTTTCTGATGTTTCTGGTGGACCTAGTTCTCCCTGCATCAAGACCTGGTTTTCAAGAAGCGCTCCCACAAGCGTCGCGGAATCGTGACATCATGGAAGCCTGCAAAGGAGCCGTCTCCGCGATGTTGGGGTGTGCTTCGGATGTTCCGTTTTTGGAGCGAGTGGTATGTTTGAGGGAGGTTTTGAGAGCCACCTCGTTTTTTGGCTAGAAAGAAAATTTGTTATATTCAAAACAAACACATTTTAATTAAAGTTTTGATATTTCTATAGACACTACTAGCCAGTTTCAACTACACCCCTCTACGCCTCAAGTCAGGGCGTCTCCTTCCGATCGTCTCCCTCCTCCGCACGATCCCATGATCGTCTCCGCGCAGATGCCCGCGTTTGCGGCCTCCTTAGCTTTTATGGATCAATACAGGGGCTCGGAGGCCCAGGACGTGGAACACAGCCGAGGAGATGAATTGAAGGACGTTTTTCCTGTACACCTTGGAACTGCCAACTGCTCCCCTGTCTCAATGCCTAAAATCCTTGGTTGCAGTCTTGACTTTGTGTTGCTTTACTGTATCCTTGCTTTTCTAGCTTTCACATCTTTTCCACACTCTAGTTTGTTTTCTGCTCTACGGGATGTTGCGCTTTGTTTCACCTAAGGGACAACCCAAGTGTCATATAAACAAAACTCATTCATTCTTTACCTCCTTCTCGATTATGATGCACTTGTCTCATGTTTGTGTGCCCTGCGGGCGAAGTTTTGTTTTTGTTTTTTGCATTCAGTCTGGTCCAGTTGGGCAGTATCGTTTTTGCACATAGGCCCTAGATGCCCTGAAACATAATAATCATGGACATGGAAATGAGATCCTGGACAGTTGTTTCTTCTTCAAACTACGAAAGAAACCAGGACAGCCCCAAACATCCTCCCCAAACATCCTCCCCACTTCCGCACCCCTCTGACGACACCTCTTCCCCCCCAAATCCCACCCATCACCCCTTCGACGGGGTCGGTCCGACCGGGTCCGGGCCACTGCAGGCCACTACCCCTCGAACATGGCCTCGCTGCGGCGAGTCCAACCGCGCTTCGATCCGGAGGCCCCGCGGCGGGGCGCTCCAGCGTTCGAAAGGGGGCAGGCACCCGGGGTTGCGGGGGGGGAAGCCATCATTGGATGGCGCGCGCTTTTGTCCAGGTTTTGTCGGGTGTTTTTGGGGTCCGTTTTCGGGACGGGAGGGGGCGACGTGCGAGTGCCGCAAGGTCCGGACTGCTGCTGGGGGGTGACTTGAGTCTTTTTCGGGGTCACTTCGATAGTTCGGGTTGAGGTGGAAATGAAGTTGATACTGTAAACATCTTGCAAGACACCTGTCGGAATGGCTTTGGTGTCTGAAGTGATCTTTAGCGCTGTTTGTTACGAGTCCGGTCTTCACCCATCTACAGCTATGCCCTTGCCGTCCTTGCTTCGAATCCGGAAGATGGATCGTCTCGTCCAGAATCGGAAGAGACCAGTTCTGCCTGAGTCTGTCGGGAAGAGAGGAAACGAATTTGAGTTCCGCTCTTCAAAGTCCGTGAGGAATGCAAAAGAGAGGCCTTTTTGAGAGAAGACCTGAGGGATTTTCTTGAAATCCAACATCTTGAAGAATTTCTTGGTTTGAGAATGTCGGCTGACATGGTGACCGGAGACTGGCCCCGACTAACGAGAGACCTTCTGGCGGGGCCTTTGTTTGGTTCGCGGAGACGGAGGACTCCGATGTCCCCGAGTCCTGCCTCCTCATCCCTTCCCTTTGAACATGCTTCGGATTCAAAAAGGGTTCTCGCAGTTGTGTCCCAACATACACATGAAAACGATCCTTCTATTTGTGCGGAGGTATTGGGGTAAAAACCCAGTCTCTCACAGATCCGACAGTCTTTGTGCAGGAGACGGACGAATGGTTGGAATCCTTGGAAGCTGTTTTGAAAACCCATGGTGCGGTGCCCTGGGGTGGCCTGGAGTGGCTTGCATGAGTGACTTCCCCCCGAGGCCTTCAGAAACTGCTTTCAACCTTGAAAGATGGGTGCTAGGTGGCTAAGGTTCACTTTTAGATGTGCTGGCCAATGAGTTTTTTTCCCTTTTTCGGTACGTAGACGGTTGGTTGGGGTGTACTCTGTACTCGTACCGCTACCCCCGTGGGGTTCGGCCGGGGCGCTTCTGGGCGGGTGGCGCGGTGTCGTGTGACACCTCGGCGTCCCAGGTCCCACCCGTGCCCGTTTCCTGCTGCACGAGCTGGGGGATGAGGTGCGAGGAGCGCGGAGCGCTCAAACGCGCTCCGGAGGTGCTTGAAGGGGTGCTGAACGGAGGTGCTTTGGTCTGGAGAAAGGTTTTTTCCTTCAGAAAGAGTTGTGAGATAGTGAGATGGTGGGCAAGGATTCTTGAGAGGAATTCGATTCGAAATTCGAGTCCCAAACAGGGTACCAAGGTCCCTGTTGCTCACTGCACCTGTACTGAGACAGCTGTGACTGGTATCACTGACCTCCTACTCGAGATGGACTGTGTGGCAACTACGCCTGTGACGCGCCGCTGCGGGAGGCTCAAGGCAGTCTCTTTTTCAGGCCCTTGGTTCATGTGGAACCATTTCCCTGTGTAGTACGCCGTGGCGCCAGCAGGTTTCTTGGCTTGACTCCTGGCCCCCCTGGAGTGAATCAGATCTACTAAGAGGTTTGTTCCTCGTATCGAACACCCACCCACCCACGCATTTAAGCCAATGGCGACTCGCCAGGCGTTTCAACGGACGTTCGCCAGGTTTCATGGCGCTGGGGCGGTGGATTTCGCTGCTGTCGCTCCCAGCCACCTGGGCGGCCTGGGTGAGTCTGAGCGACCTGCAAGGTGAGGTGGATCGATCTCAGCGGAGACTGGGACGACCCCGGGGTGACTGTGGCAGGGGGGGGGTGAATTGAGCTACATAGAAGGTAGGAAGGTAGGTATATGATGGTATATGATGGTATATCAGAGCCAAGTGAACAGGATACAAGGGGTCTATTTGGGAATATGGATGGTTTCGTGGTGGCAAGGATCTGACCCTTGTGCTTTGGGGCGTCTTCGGCTGCCACAGTGCCCACGTCGTGGACAGATTCGCTTTGTTTGGAAAGACACTCAGGGTTTTCCCCTGTCAAAGCGCTCGAATATTTTTTTGGGGAGACTCGATCAGTCCACCCTATCCCCACCATGTTCTGTTTTTCGAAACATCCACGAACTCAGACCACTGACCCCGCAGCTGGCGCCCAGCCTTTTGGCGTGTTTGGGCCAGATCCGCTGGTGGTGGAGGCCTTCCAGACCAACGCGCTCAGCTCCCCCAGCCGCCCCGGAGCACCGCTCTGGTGGTGTCAATCGAGATTTGGAAGCAAGACCCCCTGGATCGAGGAACCTCAAAGGAGATGCCTTTTCTGGCACCGTCACCGGATCCGCGACGAAAACCCGATCCTGATCCGGCGAAGACTCGGGCAGGTGACCTCTCACCCGATCCAGTGGAGAAGGCGGAGGCTTCGCCGCCTTCGCCTGCGTGGCTTGGAGCCTGGGGTCGTTCGCGTGGGCTGGTTGGGCTGGTGAACTGCAAAGCAGGGATGAAGAGGTCTGTCCCACCCGTCACTTGGCCTTTCAGCTTTGGAACTGGGCATGCTTTAATGCCAAAGAGGTGTTGGTCTGAGTGAAAATCTCCGGATGGGGAAGGGAATGCCGCATGCCTTAAGCCAACGATACGACCATCTGTGGAGTTACTGCATGGGTGAGATCCTTAGTGTCTGCAGCTACACTCTCCCGAGAGAAAGATAGACCTTTCATGACCTTTCCACCAGCTTCCAAACTGGAGGTTTTTCATCAAGGATAGGGCACTATATAGATGCACTCATCTCCGCGGCCCATGGATGGGTCTAAAAACCTATCCATTTCCGGGCAGGTTCGACCGTGTCCCGAAGCCGAGGCCGGAGGTGTTAGAAGCCACCGAGTTCCTCCAGCGGCACTCGCGTGAGCTCGAAGAGAGTGCCTTGGGAAGGAGAAGCCTCCCAGCCTTAGCCCAGGTTAGCCCTTGGACCAGGCTCTCCATGGTTCTCGTGAGTATACAAGTTCTTTACGCGTATTATTTTTGGAAGTATCCTGTATCCTTTTGTTTTTGAATGAAGGATAGGAGCAGTGATTCTTCCCTATTTTCTCTCATGCTGAGTCACATCAGCATGTTCAATGTTCCGATGTTCCTGGCCTCACCAAGATCGAGAAGCCTCCATGATCATGTGCTCAGTGAAACTGCACAGAAACCACTGACAGATCCTACGCGGACGGCCTAGCAAGATGTGAATTGTCCACCGCATTGCGTGGCTTCGAAGCCACACAGTGACATCAGTGAGTCCAAAACAGATAGAACTCAGGCCATCCTCCTCTTGAACAAAACATCTCTTGGACTCAGACTCCATGACTCCATGCAGAAGAGTTTTCCAGGGAGGACCTCTTTGAGACACGAACTCCGTCCCACCGAACCTCCGTCCCACCGGCCCTGTGACGGTGCTGAGATCACGTGAACCTCTCGGCCTTGTTGTCGCTGGAGCGCTTGGATCCCAACGATCCCAACACGCCGAAAGGGCCCACCCAGGACCGCGGAGCGGAGTCCGGGGGTCGGAGCTCCGGGGGTCGGGGTTGTGGGGTGCGAAGTGGGGTGCGAAGTGGGGTGCGAAGTGGGGTGCGAAGTGGGGTGCCGAGCGGATCCCCCAAAAACAGGAGGGCTGGTGCTGATAAGAACATGTCAGTTTGGGAGATGCACCCTGCGTTTTGGTTCTTTGGTAAAAAGGGTCGGTGGGGAACCTTCAGGAGGAGCTGGCTGAGGTGGACCAAGCCTCCGGTGGGCGCTCCAGAGCCATTTTGGCCAAGGCTGCGGGGACCGCTACCGCGGGCGGGTGGTGGTGGGGTAGGTGGTGCAGGTGAGGGAAGACACGGTGAGATGAAACTTGTGGAGGTGCACGAATTGGAGCCCTTTTTGCAATTAGAGACATCATTCATGATGGATAGAAATTCTCCATTGGATTCCAGGCTTGTGAAAGGCCTTTGAACAGGGATTCATGTATATATATACCGCCGGACTGAAAGTTAGAATGCCTATCACCGGGTGGGGAGTCTAGGTTTCGGCTACCACTTAGAATGCCTCCCAGCACATTGAGGCGTACCTGATACGTGTCTTAAACAAATATTGAGACGTACCTGGGCTAATTTGTATATAATATATATGAATTGTTGAAGTGTTTTGCCTAGTGCCTTGGCTCAAAAAAAGGAAATTTAGGTATTTGAGCTGGCGCCATGCAGCAAACGTTGCATGCCGTCTTGAAAAAAGACCATGTCAAATCCAGATCCGCCGCCTCTTCCAGCTCCTGTGAATCCACCATCTCCACCATGATTGAACTCATCTCCCATTGAAGATCTATATATACTTGAGAAATATATATATATACATACACATAGTGTTTACATGATTCAATCACTGTATAGAGCTCATTTGATGCAAAACACTCTAGCCGGACTGACAGTTAGAATGCCGCCCTAAATCTTTACTATTTGTGGGGCCGTGCAGGCATTCTAAGTGTAGGAAAATGAGACACGCATTCTAAGCCTCCACCCTGGAGCCGGTACGGCATTCTAACTTTCAGTCCGGCGGTATATATATATATAATCTCTTTTTCTAAGATCGATTCTTATTTTTTTTGGTCAACGTCTGGAGTCAGAGGCCGGCTGAAGTGAGGTCGGTGTAACCTGGATGTGCTTCCATCCTCCTTTGGTAAGTATACTTTATTCTTTTTTCACGAACTTCCATTTCACGCTTACAGCCCTATGGCCCTATGAGTCAGGCGATGCCTGGGCCCTAGGCCACATCCTATCCTTGGGCACAGTCCGAGACGTGCATTCGCCCCGCTGTAACCGTTTGGACTCTCCAAAGGCCTTTGCCTTGGCCAAGCGCATCCGGAGCCATGAGGGGAACTTGGTGGCCAGTGTCGCCCGGAAGAAAAGACATGGAACAGGGGGCGGGATTGCTCGGGCGGAGCGAGCTCTGGGGGTGGGATTGTCCAACACGCTGCTGGAACTCCAAGGCACAAGGGAAGATGTGGAGAAGGCTGCGACCCGACCCCACTGGGAAAACGGGAAACTCCAAGTCCTTGTGATTGTTGATTTTGATTGGCTCATGAGCTGTGTAGATGACAGCTTGGAGCTGGGTCTGCTATAGCGTGCAGGTGATTTTTGATGCTGTTTTTGCGATAGTTGTGGTCATCAACTTCAATAAACGCTTTGCATGAGCAACCCTCAAAATGGGCCTTTTTTCGTGCGTGGCTGGACATGAGGGAGGGTCCACACAAGGCCGTCCGCAGCGGTTCAGAGTGGATGCCACAAACCCCGTTCAACCACTTGAGATAGCTTTGTATCCATCTAAACCCACCACCTTGGGGTTTGGTGTTGTGCCGGCGTCGAACAAGTCGAACGCCCTGCGGGGGCCTACAGGTAGTGAATGTGGTGAATCCCGACAACTGCTTGACGAAGCTCCTCTACTTGCTTTACAGAGCCTTTGCAGATGGCTTGCTATTGCAGTTTGTTGGCAGACGCATCCGTATTGGGATCTAGGAGAGTTTTAGGATGCTGAGATAGCGCCTATGAGCATGAGACGAGCAGTGCTTTGCATGCTTCAGTGGTTCTTTTCCGGGCGTCGAGACGCTTCGAAGGCTGGGCCCGTTGCCCTTGTTTCCAAACAATACTCCTTATGATGGACACTTCAACATTACTCCAATGCCTAACAATCAGAGAACCGAAGTGCTGATAGTTCCTCAGACCCCCAGCAACATCGCCAGCATCACTTTGGCTTGAGAGCATTTAAACATACAGCTGACAAGTGCAACCCCAGCCATAGTTCAGGTGTGGCAGATGTTCAGTATTATAGTCGCAAACACTACCAACCATCCTAACCCGCAGGTCGGAGATGAAAAAGGTCCCAGCTTTTCGAGCGCCCAGGATTTGAGAAGGAGGATGACTTCCCATATCTGCCCAGAAAGCTTGGAAGTCCCCTGAGCCGCCTTTGGAGCTGTGGGAGTTCAGGGAGATGTTGGCCCAGCCCCCGCCCCCCCAAGTCTGGACGGCTGGACCCCTGGTGGCGACTGGGGGTGCCACCAAGTGGTGCCTGGGGGTGTCCATTCGCGCCTTGGAACCACCACTGGAGAAGGGGGGCCTTCTTGGGGTGTGTAGGTTACGCCTCGCGATGCACGTTTCGGACCTTCGCGGGTCCCACCGATCGGGGCGTTCGAGAGGGGGTCGCCCCGCCGGAGGTCCGGTGCACGGCCGCGTCGGGGAGCCGGGAGCCTCCCCGAGGTTGTGACATTGGCTTCAACTTTCAGATGGGCGAAGTGACGGGTGGCTTCTTTGGCTAGTTCGGCCGAAGAGCCGAAGAGCCGAAGCTCGGACGGATCCCCACTGAGAGGACAGTGGGAACTCACGGACGAAAAGAGAGGCCGCCGCGGTTGAAGGCGCCGAAATGGTAGGAGGACGAGGTGTGCCAAACTCGGGGTGGCGAGTTGTTTTGTGAGAAATCTCTTGGTTGAAGAGCCAGTTGGAGGAGTAGAGCACCTTTAGCACTTGCGTGTGTCAAGGGATCTCCCAAAACTGTTATTTCTTTTTTTTTTCTGGAGGCCGTCAGGCCGTCTTGCTTTGGGGCTTAACATCAGCCAACCAGCACAGCACAGCACAGCCGTCTTCGACTTCGGGCCGGCCTCGGAGGATCCCCCTTTCCTCGTTTTGCCTGGACAGGTGGGAGGTGCTCCCAGCTCGATCTTCTTGGAAGAAGGGACATAGACCAGCTCCACTCCCGGGTCTCTTCCCTTCTTTTGGAGTCCGTCTGACGAGTTCAAGATGGTAAAACATGCAACCAGGCCGTGTTGACGGCAAGCTCGGTGCTTCGGCCGAACGGGGGCCGGTCTGACGCTGCCACCATGCCGGTGTTTCGGGTGTTTCGTCCTGAAACTCGGCGGTTGGAGGGAAGCTCTCGGTGTTTGAGGGATTATTGGTGCACGTTTCGGAAGGACGTTTGAGGATCTGGGTGAAGACGGCTGATCGGCCAGGCCGTCAGAAGAGGCGTGAACATCTCAGCCTCCATCACCACGCCGATGTGCGCCTCGCTACCGCAGACCTGCGCTGTGTAGGTACTTACGGGTCCACTCATTGGTTTGCAGGTCTGGTGCGGTAAAGCTGCAAACCAATATCAAACATTCGTGTCGAAGGGGGATGTCCATGAAGCAAGGTCTAAGGACACCAGCATGTGTGGTTGAACATAATGAACATATGTGTGTTTGTGGTCTTTAGGTGTCTTGAGATCTCAAAAGACAAATGTTAAATAAAGGGATCAACTTGCTGTCAAAGTATGAGGACTCGGATGGAAAACCCGTGCGGCATCGGATGAGGAGATGTAGTAGGAGGCTTTTTTTCTGTCATTGATGTTCCTTCACAACCAAGATCTCCTTACGGCTGCCGACCATGGCTCAAGCTGAAAAGCAAAGTTGCTAGTCCAAGGGACATGGGGAACTCACTCAATCTTTTCTCAATTGTTTTTTATGCAAGGCATAATCCAAAGCATGTTGATCAGCAGAACCATGCAGTGGTTGAGGGAGCGGTGTTGATCCAACCTCTTTGGCCCACTTTGATCAAAACCCATTTATGTGTGGTAGTTGTCCCACCCTGGCAGGCTTTGCACCGTCGTACAGCGGAGTGGTACCAGCACCACATCCTTCTGATGGTCTCTACTGGTTGGGTCTCCGCCATGGCCGCATGGGCCGCCCGGGCTTGTCACACGCCCGGCGCTTGCGCCGCGCGTGGCGCTTGGGCTCCCAACAGGGAGCTGAGAGTGTGTGGAGCCCAGGAGAGATGGATTTGTGGGAAGGTGCGATGGAGGAGGTTTTTGGTGCCCAGACCACGCGCCTTTTTTCTGAGTCCATGGGCTTGGAAGGAAGGTTTTTCACCCAAGGTAATGGTTAGGGGGCATTTGATCAAGATCAAAAGATCCGTTTTTTCTGAACTAATATATATATATATATTATACAGTACAGTAGTGAACCACCTCTTGAAAGGAGTCATGGGATGAGGGTAGAGCGATGAGGGTAGCCCGTCTACTTTTCAGGCGATGACCAGTCGCGCGACGAGACTTGCGGTGAGACGAGACTTGCGCAGACTGGAACCCCCCTCCCGGTTCTGAATTTCCATGGCGAATCCCACGTGGCCACCGAGCTGGAAGACCTCATTGGCTCCCACGGACTTGGGACCCGCCCGTTGGACGTGCCCCGGACCGAACCTCGACGCAGGAGGGCGCGGCGAGGCGAAGGAGAACGGCGCGGGAGCGGTGCGCCTCCTCTTCGCCCAGGAGAGGTCCGAGGGCTTTTGAAGGGCCTTGGCCGAGCGCGTGGGAAGGGCCTTGGTGGGGTTGATCGGTCGGGGTGGGGCCTAAAGAAGACCTGCGGGGGTGTTCGGAATTTCTGCGGCTTTTCTGTGAGGTGGATCTCGGTGGCGGGAGATTGCTGAGTGTTTTAAGACATGTGGAGAAGTACCAGATCAATTGGATTCAATTGAGTGTGTGAAGCAGAAAGGGTAATCTTACCAAGGAATCGGTTTCATGGGCTTTGATACCAAGCAAATATATGAGTGATTATGAGATGATGTAGCATTCGCTTCTCTTGGGTGGCCGCAGCCAGCTCTTGAAGATAGTCACCTGCCCTGGGAGGTCAAAAGGCAGACTGCTCCCCTACACCTGCAGGATGAACGATCAAAATCCTGGGTCACTGGCGCGCCCATGTGACTTCTTTGTGCTTTGTGTGGAGATTCTCCTTGTGTCCCATCTGGCATGGTTCTCTGGCCCCGCCAGGAATGTCCGGTTTTGCTCGTCCAGCCTCGCCAGGAAGAGCTCCAAGCCTTGGGATCCTCTGAAGAGACCCAGTGGCGCGAGGCCCTGAGGCACTTGCGCGAGGCCGGGTTCCCTCCAACAGCGACGCTCCTGGTTTTCTCGGGACGAAGGGGACGGGACTGCCTGGACGGACCTATTGAGTCGTGCAGAAGAAACTCCTTGACGCGCTTCCAATGGGTGTCCAATGGTGACCTATAAGATCCTATAAGTGTAGGGTTGTCCATTTTTGTGTGTCGGTGAGGTAGCGAGAGCACTGCCCTTCTTTCTCAGTCTTAGAATCTTAGGATCCTCGACCCCAAGTCTTCCAAGTCTTCAATCTGCTCTGGAGGCCAAGCCGCTGGAGGTCCGCTACTGGGGCGCTGGCATCGGGGCCGCTGGGTGGAAAGAGGAGGGGGAGATGGGGTGATGGGTCTCTCCAAGCATCATGGTTTGGATGGTATGGCACCTTTGCGATTTCTTAACCACTTCTAGTGTCAGTCATGAAGGTCCGATGTGTCCAGCGGCGTGACGATCGATGGTGGGGACGCAAGGCACCGGGGCGGGGCCCTGGTTGTCCCACGGCCAATGAACAGAATAGACTGCTAAGGAGGAGGTCAACTATACCAGGGTGAAACGAGCTCCAAGTCGAATAGAGGTGGTGCGACCCGATGTCAGTTTCGATGGATTTTCAATGGCTCCGCTGGATCCTCTTTTCGAGGATCGAATCCACGTGAATGAATCCGTGGAGCAGCCAGGCAAAACCGGATGAATCCTTGGCAGATCGTGCACCTAGGATGTCTTGAGAACCTTTGGTCACAAGATCTGTGGCAGTCTCCTTCTGGATTCCCAGGCATGTGCGCGTCATCATTTGTGGACCTTGGCGCTGCAGCTGCTGGTAGAGATGCGGCAGAAGGAGGCGTTTTGATGTGCAAAAGCATGGTGTTTGGGAACATGCAAGGATGAGAGAAACGGCTTCCAAGGAGCAGAGATGTGATTGCGAGAAGAAGTGGTATGGATGATTGACAAAGCGTAGTCCGACAGGGGTTTGATATGCTTTACACTCTCTGAAATTGTACTGTAGTGGAAAATCACTAAAACCACCTATTTGCTTTTCGGATGTCATGGTCATCCGAAGTCGAGACCATGCCATCCACGTTCACCCATCATGTCCAGAAAGTGTCAAGGCCTGGGTCCACACCCAGATAGGGTCCAAGACGCAGAGGTACACGTTGCCTTGGCTGATTCCGGCGATACACGGAACACGGGGCCATCATGATGCTGGACTCGGTCTCATTCTACAGGTGTTGCCGTAGATTTGATGCTACTTGTTGGTGGGAATGAGGCATATCAAACCCTTATGAGCCATCAATCCCAATTTCCGCTGAAGGAGCATACACGAGCATACTACCTTTGACCTCAAAAATGGTGGCACAGACCCAGCCTGTAGCTGCACATATGGTTCTCCACAAGGTTTACCAAACCCTTGAGCCTTGAGGCACCCCGGTGAACAGGGCGGTCCGGAATTTCATCCAACCTGTCCTATACTAGGCGGTTGATCAGACCCCCATGGCGTTCGACCCGCAGGCTGTTCAACCGAATATCGTGCAGCTTGGAGAACGGTAGAGCGTTGTGTGCTGGGTTTGGCCCACCAGAGCGCAGTTGTGAGCTGCAGGTTGCTGCTACATGCTGCACCCCTCCCCCCCCCAAATCACAGGCCACCGAAATCACAATGGTTGTCCGTTTCGGGCACCTTTTTCGCCAAGTTGAGATCGTGTGCGGTGGGTTCAGCAGCAGCTTCAAGGGCTTTGGTTCGCCTACACTGGAGTGCATGACAGGGTCTCATTCAAATCCACCAATAAGAAGAATCCTAAAGGTAAGAAAGAATCCTGGAAATCGAGGGAGATGTCGTAAGTTGTCTTTATGAGATTGTACATCCTCGATTTCCTGATCCATGACAAATATCATACTGAAATAAAGTCATATAAAATTTATGACGGTTATTTAAAGTTATTGTTATTATTATCATTTATATCTTCAGCCATTTATGACATTCCTAGGAGCGCCCCCCAAACAGGCTGTTTTGGGCCCTGTTGCTGGTGGTTTCTGGGCACCTGTTGCTGGTAGGAGTGCTCCTAGTTTCTCGATCATCTCTGGCCCATGGAGTGCGCTCTTGCTGTACCTGCTTCGCGATGAACTCCGATTCCAGTGTTTCCGTTTTTGTTTGGACCTGGAATATAATGGTATTTTGTATTTAGTTTGTGGCAATGGACATTTCAAAGATTACAGCAATTTGTCCCCGGAAATTCAGTGACCTTGGTGGTTTGCCTTTGATGTTGACTTTTGGTGCTTCTTTGTAAAGTCTTCGTGTTTTTGGGGCGCTCTCCACGAACGTACGTCCAAAGTCAGGTGCTTCAACGCTGCGATGGCCGCCTGCGAGCGGGCCTTTGCCTGGACCGGCGCGTGGACCATCGCGGCTCCGAGACGCCGCCCTGGTCGTGTGTCGAAACGGGGAGACCCTGGTGCCAGATCCTGGGGATGTCTGGTCATCTTAAAACAGGGATCCGGACCTTTGATCCCTGTGCGAATTTCCTCTAAAAAAGTAGGACTAGGTCGTTTTCGAAGGGGGATGACCTTCGTGTGCCTTTTTGGGTCCTTGAACTCTTTGGAGGAAGCGGGTTGGTTCCAACTCATGGGGCTTCCTCGTTCGAAAGCACCGTTTAAAACGCCAGTGCCGAAGATCTGCACCCCATGCTGGTCCCAGTGGTGCACCGGTCCAAAGAATAGCTCGAGCGCAAGGACCGTTGTTCCATGTGCCAGCTGGAGTTTCTTGTGCTCCCGAAGAAGATTCCTACATATTCCTACTAGGTTTATACGCTTCCTCTTCAGTTCACTGAACGCATCGCCAAGAACGATTGCGAGCTGCAGGAAACCCGTGCCTGCGGCTTGAGTGGACGGATCTCAAAAATCTAATTTCAGTGATACATAAACGTCATCTCCTTTGACAACATCGCAACATCACCACTTGGTTTTCATTGCTTCAGGACCTTCCCCCAGACGACCGGGCGGTCGTCTCACACACCTGCGTCAGGCCAAACTGGCGTCCGTTCCGGCGTCCATTCTAGGACGCAGGCGCTGGAGCTTTTCTCCCAAGCTTTTGAGCTCAAGATGGCGAATGTACGGGGCACCCAGCGGTCTTGGTGGGTCGACTTCGGTGGCCGAGCACCATCTTCGGCCGAACAAAGACGGGTCTTCAGAATGGAGCAAGACTGATAGAGTGGTCACCGGTCTGAAATAAAAAGTGGTGAACATTTCTAAGGCTTCATCTGTGAACGGGTTCCAGTGTGAGAGCTGTGGGAGCACAAAGGTCATGGCCTTTGGATAAACATCTGATTTGCTCTGCTCCTTCGGTGCCCCCAACTCGTCAATGGAAAGGTCCGGCCTGGGCCTGGCCCTACCTACTTCTCTTAGAAGCAGGTTCCTTCGGACCTGCCGACCAAACAGGAACCCCTTCGAACTCCTTCCGACCCAAAAGGACCCCCCTCCCTGCCACGGACGCCGGCATCTGCCACGGACGCCGATCTCGACCTGCAGAGTTGGCTCAGAGATTTCTCGACCCTTCGCGGATCCAAGGCGGACCGGCTCGGATCTGCCACAAACGCCGGTCTCGGCGTCGAATCGAATCGAACCAAGGAGGTAGGTTGAAGGAGGTACGTGTTGGACTCCAGGTGAAGGCAGTCAAGTCAATTCGCTGCTGTTGAACTTCTTTTGGAGGTCCTTCCATTTCTTCCATATGCTTGCTTTGGCCTTCAGCTTGAGATACCCCTTCTCTCGAAGAATGAGGAGATCGTTTCCTTGCGCGGCCTCGCCCCCCCGCTGTTCCAACGCGGCCTCGCCCCCCGCTGTTTGGTGGTCTGGGGACGTCGAAAACACCTCTTCCCCGTTTCCCGGGTGGAAGAGGGGGGGCGAGGCTTGGGGCTTGGGAGTGGGAGGGGAACGCTATAGATCTTGGATGGTCAAACAGTTAAGACCTCTTTCTTCACATTGGGGAGTTTTCATTCATCAACAGTCTACATGAACATGTAAAACCATCTCAGACCTTGATCCACTTGAGCCAAAAATACGGCGAATCGCCGTCCGTGTGTCCCGCTTCTTGATCGGAGAGAGGGGGGCCAACGGCTTCACCCCGGTCGGTCCGGCGTCGGTGAGGCGCCTGAAATCATGGGCGACTGTAGCAAGGTGTGCTTCGATGAGGCTGAACATCCACCGGCCGCACTGTGGTCGTTGGGTTGGGGTCGATGGGGTGGGCAGGGTCGACGGGGCGATGCGGACATGGAGACATGGGTGGAGTATATGGGATATTTGGATCAGCTGATGTGTCAGAGTCTTCGGGTACATGGGAGTCGCAAAATCGGTGTGTGAACAAATAGACCCCATGTACTGGCAGGCTTTTTGGTGGCTCCTCCCTCTTACTCCTCGCTGGCGAAGGATGTATGCCATGTGGAGCGATCTATTTTTCGCAGCCAACACGAAGAAGTACTGTAACTGAACCAACATGGCTGGTGCATAGCAACCCCCCCAGATGGAAGCTCCTGCAGCTGCTGCACTCCTGCTCTCAGCTGCTTGTCTTTGCCCCGCGGAAGGAAGTGATTGAAGAAGGGAAGTATCAAAAGGTGCAGATGGGCACCGGAAACTATGCCCTGCACTGCGAGCCACTCGTTTGCCACTCGAGCCGGCGGGCTCCGGGTCTCACGTTCGGACCGTCCAGCGGAGACGGATCTTCGTTCGGTCGAGGTCTGCGATGCGTTTTAGGCTGCAGTTTTCTTAAGCGTCTGGCAGGGCTGCAGGTATGGCGAGGGTGACATCAAAGTGCCATGGATGTTTGTTTCCTCAGATCACTTTGAAGAGTTTGGCCATCCTTCTCCTGGGCTAGTCAGCTAGTCAATCAAGTCATCTGGGAGAGGTTTTCTTCCTCTCCCTCAGGTTTTGTTTTTCTCATCCTACGCCATTCTTCGCATTTTCTGGGAGCTGTTTTCTTTCTCTTCTTTTCACCGTGATGGGCCCCGTGTCGGGCCGTGTCGGGCCCGGTCGGCCGAGGTACAAACCGACTCCCGGTGGGGACTATGAGAAGGTGCACCCTCGCACGGAGATGCGCTGCTTGGGTGGATGTTTCTGGGGATGGATGGATCCTTGTGTCATCTGCAGCAAATCAAGGAAACCTTAAAGGGCTGGAATCCTCGAGAGCGCCGCATCGTGTGAAACCTTCATATATAGGGGCGGGGCCCCCACTCTGTGGCGGCAGGATTTGGACCCCTTTCTCGGTCGGATATCCCCCGCTTCACCCTGCCCTGCTAGCTTTCGTCACCAACCCTCGGCCTCAAGTTTTGTTATGTGTTCTTCATTTTTGTGCTGCTATGCTGCATTATGCTCAGGTTCTGTGTGTGGATTATGCCAACCATTGGAGAGTGTAGAACCTTTCTAAAGCATCACCCGCTTTAGCTGGTGCACAGTTCCGGCTTCGATCTCCTCGCGACGGGGTACTCAGTTGGCAGTGATCTTTTCATTTAGAAGACCTCCCTGCCCCCCGTGGGTAGACTGGTCTATGTCCCAAATCTTCCAGGTACCTTCCAGGTCTTTCTGATATTGAGCTAAAAAAAAAAATATATAAAAAGTATATGTTGGGCGTCCAAGATCCGCACATCTGTTTTCAGAGGCTCTGGAGGATGGAGGTGCGGCCCCGTCGCAGCTACGAGGGAACCTGGCCATCGCAGCTAGGTTCCCTCCTATGCCTTCGAAGTATAGAAGGTGTTGGTGCATATTGGCATAGTGGTACATGCCATCCCCAGCAAGTCCAGGGTCCCTCCCATTCAGCCAACCATCAAGGGCAGGGGAATGACCTGGATTTGGATCGCCTTGACGACCGAGGTTGCAACACCTGCTGCCAGGCACCGGAGTGACCAGACTCGGACCGTGGATGGATGGAGATGCCGACTCAGACCCTGCCGGCCCCAAATCAAAAGGACGGTGTTTCCAAGTCGCACTTTTGTTGGAACGCCATTTGCTCCAAAAGTCTTGTGGACTGGAGACACCACAGGTTGAGCGTTGAGCCCATGAGTTTCCGTGACCACTGGGTGACAATGGTGTTCGGTGCACGAATGAATGTCCAAGTGTTTTAGATCTTAGAATCTTTCAAGTCAGTCAGAATCCAGGGTGGACCACTAGCAAGGAAGATCGCTCTGTGAAGAAGGCTTCATAGGGTGTCCTGCGAAGCAGGTCACCCAAGCCACTCAACTCCTCCCAGTGTCATTGTTCCATTGGCTCCTTTCCGTGGCTTCCTGCGTGGCTTCCCTGCTTTTCACCCCCGACCACCGCGGGCATCCAGGGGGGGTGACGGGTTGCTGCCCCCGGCCACGTCGTTGCGCCGTGGCTGCGGCACGTCGTTCGACTTCGGGGACCCCGTGGCAGGTGCTCTGCTGCTTGTTGGTCTTGGGGCTCTTTGTGGGCCTGTTGTGGCTTGGACTGTGAGTCGACGAAGCCCAGTCTCGAGCCAGAAGGGTCTTCGCCTATGTAGGAACAGGTGGGTTTTGGTTTTGGTAACGATGTTCTTGGTGTGGTTTCTTGGTTAATTGTATGTTCGAGTGCTCTTTTCTAGTGTAAAGCCAGGAATTCACCTCTGCGGAGAGCATCAGACACCATGGCTGCTCCAAAGCAGTCAGAAACCTGATCCAAGAGAAACCGAGCCATCGTTTCAACTTGATGAACCTTGGCTCCGCACGTTGAATGGTTCGTTCTGCACGTTGAAGGTTGGTTCAAGGGTTGTGAGGTGGAAGACTTGGCTGTTTTGGGTTGCTTCCCATTCGACCCATCCGGATCAAGCCATGTGGGGACGACGCGGATCACCGGGCTCCTCCGTTCAAGGTTGTGGCTGACCACTGCACCGGTCTTTGGCTTCCGCGGGCAGTCGCAGATCGACGAGGCGCCATGCCGTCCTTCCGTTGGGTCCGTTCATGTGAACGATTGTTTATATTTGATTCCCCCCATATGAGGCAATTGGGTAGTTTATGGTAAGCTTTATCAAGATGCTACATCAAGCCCCGTGCAGTTTGCTCGGTCCATGAGGTTTCTGTGTGAGATCGGCGTCGACATTTCTGCCTTGGTGGGGTGGATCTCCCAACACCGGTAGCCCTGCTGTTGGTCGATTTTGTGCCATCCATCGCGAGCAGCCCGACGTTCCCAGAGGGCCTCCCCTTCTTTCCGCCCGGGCGAACCGACGGCGAACCCAAACGGCCGGCGAACCCAGGGGGCCATGGCGGGCTTCGATTGCAATGACGGCTTCGGGGACTGGCAGCAGAGGTGCACGACACCCGGAGCTTCGACGGGGGGGCAGCCGGGTCGACAAGGTCGGAGGTCGCGAAGCAACGCTCGCGAATTCGACCGTTTGGGCCTCATCAAGTGGGGTCGCCTCATGGACTCATGGAGAAAAAGGCCGACGGGGCCGGGCAGACTGGGGCAGGTTCCGGTGTCGCCGCCACGGGGGCGCCAGGTGGAACAACGCCAAGAAGCAGTTCTGCTGCACTCATCACAACAAGTTCCCCGGCTGGCAAGTTGCTGAACACTGCAGAACTTGTTTTACTTCTGGGGCGGTTCTGATTGATATACAACTGGCTCAGTCTTCACAAGTGACAAGTGGTTCTTTGTGCGGGAGTTCGCAAAAAACAATGTATTTCCTTGGACTTGGACTTGGAGCCAGGAGTTGGTGTTGGGGGTCTATCCACTCCAAGATCATCGCTTTTTTCTTGCCCTGGGCATTTTTCACTGGCAGAGCTCCCGGGGCTATGAGATGTTAGAAGATGGGCTCAGAACTCTTTCAACACAACTTCTGGCAGCATTCCATCTTGCTCGCCCAGCACATCCACACGTCCCAGATCACTCCAACTTCCGACCTCTTTGGTCCTTGGGAAACGGATCTACTCCCCGACAGCCTCGGACTCGGACCGTGTCCTTCGCACGCCGCTGCTGCCACGCGTCGCTCCGCGCGTTCGCGGCCGCGCGGCGGAGCGGCTCGCTGCCGTGCCCACGCGGCCGCCTGTTTTCCCAGGGGCTGTGGGCCTGGGCAGCACGTCGGCGCCATTGATTGCAGTGGCCCCATGCTGCACTGGGACATCGATCATCGCGCCAAATGCTGCGATCAAGGTGTCAAGCAGGCGAGTTCTGGGTGAGCGGCGAGGTGTGGGTGGAGCCAGATCGGAACCGACACCATGGGCATTGGTTCTTTTTTGGCCGGCCAATGGAGCTGGAATAGTGGGCCGTGGGGCCCTTCACGGCCCTTCTAAAAGAAAGAAAGACCACTATATATGGCTGGGAAAGGTTTGGACCTTGGTGTGGATGACGGAAGGTTTTTTGACAGACGGGGGTACAGGTTTTTGAGTTCACCAGACTTTCAATCTCCTTTTTTGCAATCGAACACCTGGCCAATGACCTATTTTAGTGGTGTCTCACTGATCTAGAATCGCCCAGTTTGGTACCAATGCGTTGGGGAGACACCAGTCAAAGCCTAAGCAGGCAGTTTGAATCTTTGCAGTTCCTGCTTAGCCTGGCGGCTGTCGACTCACGTCGTGGGTGTGTCTGGACGCTTGGAGGAATCTCACCCGGCGGCGGAGACTCCCAGGTCCGCCGTTTCGTCCGCCAGGCCTGTGGGGCACCTCCAGCAGTGCCCTACAACTGCCAAGCAGGAGGGAAAGAGCGCGTTACGTCAGCGTCCTGTTGAGACACGAATTGGCAGCAGGATCGAATCAGATCTCTTAAAAAGATGACGGATTCATGAACGTTGGGTTTGTTTCTATGATGCGAGTCCTAGGCAGCAACAGTCTTCAGCCGCGTGTGGGACGTCTCCGCTTCATCCGTCGGCTTGGAGACCATGTCAGATGGTCGCACTTCATGACTCATCACTCGCTTGATTTGCTTGCACCAACTCCGAAGGGTTGGCGTCCCGTGAATCCTCAGGACAAGGTTGCTGGTGAAGCTGGATTCATCCAAAGGGGGGACTGTGCTTACTTCAACACAAGGGGCGCACACCCGGGAAAATTAACATGGAACCTGAAAATGGACCTTTGGAAGACTAGCTTCCTCCACAAACCAGTGGTTTTCAGGTGGCATGTTGATTTTCCAGGGAGTCACTTCAAAGGACCTTTGGCCCGTTTGGCGCCAGATGCGGACCCGTGCAGGACTCTCCAACTGGCAGCATGGATGGTCCTTTGGCAAGAAGAAGTGGTGCTGCGCCCACAAGCGAGTGCCTGGGTCAAGTAAATCATCGACACAAACTGTGGGCTTCGTGGGGTTCGTGGCTGTAGAACACGGTTTGGATCTACTTCTGGTAGTTTTGCCAGGTTCTCGAGGTGCCTTTAAATGTTTGCTCTGGATCCTCCCTTTTTGGATCAGAGCCCCTCCGATCGCCCCGTGGACCTCCATCGTCAGACATGCCTGGAACATCCAGGACTCTTCCAGGACTCTTCCAGGACTCTTCCAGGAGTTCTATCCATGGACATGCTTGAAACTTTTGGGCAACTTGAGGGGTCGGGGCTTTTATATACAAAGAAAACGAAGCACTTAACCTTGGGAATTCCAGGTTGAAAGCATCCGGGCTGAAAGCTTCGGAACCAAATGCGCTAGTCCTACCTCCGGAGCTTTCCAACCATCAAGAACTTTGAATTACCGTGGGCTACAACTGTTGTGTCCTTGGGGAGGGTAGAGATCTGCTTGGGACCTACTTCCCAGGTGGCTTGCGGAATGGCTCATCACCATGCTCCTCAGGCGGGAAAACAGGGGCCTTTCATGTGAGAGGACAAGATTTTTGACAAAAACATGGAAGACTTGGAAGATGCAGATCTGATCCGACCTTTCCAACTATATAGCCACGTTGGAGACTGGACATGAACCTGGCTCCCCACTTCCGCGCACGCCGCCAGCCCCATCACTACCAAGTGATCCACCATGTGGTGCACCACGCGCCCAACTACCATCGCCGAGTCGCTTGGACCATGATGACCGTGCTGGCCCGAAGCCTTGTGTTGTGGGAGGATGCCGCGCAGTGGTTTCTTGCTGTGTTTTTTGGGCCGCGATGGTTCGTCTTCTTTTTCTGGTCATGCCACACAGGGGCTTGACTTCTCTTTAGTTGTTCGACCAGTGATTTTGGGACATCTCTTTTTGGATTTGGTTCAATCCAATCCCGGAGTCCCGCGTCACATTCTTGGCCAGGTGGCCGTGGGGTGAGCCTGGTTGAACGACCGATCCTGACCGAACAAGAGTGACCAGTCGAATGACCTGTCTTTAACAAACCCAATGACTACGATGTTTTGGTTTGCGTATGTAGGTTGAACTCATCCCTTGTCATCACAGGAACAGAATCAATTTGTCATGTGCCCATCATGGTGAGATGGCGGATGAATCATCCATGAACCACATGCCCGCACATGCGGGAGGCTGATCCACGCATCCCGAGGTGGTGGTCCCTGTGCCCGCACCACCGCCGGTGCCTGATGCAACTCACATTCACAGTGGCTCGGAAAAGGATTGAAGAGCAACACCAACCCTTTGACCAACACATGTTGTGAAACCAAGCACTCTTTGCTTCGAACTTGAACATCACAGAATAGCATACACCACACACTGTAAGCTCACCACACACTTTGGGTAAGAGCCCCCAGATTAACTACTAATTGCTTTCTTTATTAAAGCTTGGCTGGGAGGTCATATATAAGTGTTCTTTGGAGTGAAGAAGATTGGAACTATCTATCGAGCCAAGAGACCAATCTCCTTGAAGGACGCGGTGGAGGTTCAGGGGATTTGTTGTCTTCCTCGTTGATCCACGGATGGATCCACATGGTCCGATCCAATCGTCGCCCACTGAGGCTATCAGCCTTACCATTGCTATCAAGGAGTCGGTGAATGGTCCAGCACCTGGTCCAGCCACAAGAAGGCCTATTGCTGCTCCAGGCATTCGGTCTTCTGCAAAGGTGCCGGCTACTCGGATGGCGACGTCTTTGTTGGAGGTCAGACCGCGCACCACTACCATGTGCACCACGTCGTGCACCATGTGTCGCAGTCCGTGCCGGTGCCGGTGCCAGCACCAGTGGCTGCGCCGGTCGCGGCCCCGGACGTGGTCTATCACGATGGCGTGAAGTACGTGAGCCATGGCGGTTCGCACTCGGTGCACTATGTGAGCGACGCTTCCCCCGACACCAGCGTTCAGTATGTCTCCGGCGGGGCCCCGGACACCAGCGTTCACTACGTCACCAGTGGTGCTTCCGCCGTACCCGGCTACATGAGCGGTGGCTCCTATCACAGCAGCTACCACTCCGGTGGCAGCTACCATTCTGGTGGCAGCTACCACTACGGTGGTGGCTACCACTCCGGCGGTGGCTACATGTCTGGCGGCGGCTACAGCAGTGGCGGGGGTTCATCAGCCACTTGGATTGGACAGGCAATCGGGTACACTGATGGGCAGGGTGATGCCTTCGCTGGAGTTTTTTCGTGGATTGACGTTTTGGTATGATAAGGTGCTCTCTTCAATTTCACAATTCGTAAAGTTGTAGAATTACCATCACTAAACTGTCGGACATGTGACAGTTTCTGAGTACTTGATCTTCATGTTTGCCCCCCCGTATTGGCTGCGATGATCCCTGCAAGACAAGTTTCCTCAATCACACCACCGCCTGCAAGGAGGTCGTTTCGAGGGGATTGTCGGTGTCAAGTTTCTTCAACCATTCTGAGTGACCTTCTTCGGCTTGTCTTGGGCTTACAGGCTTCCAACTGCTGTTTATATTAGTGATTGAAGGATTTGTGTTCTCCATCAATGACCTCTGCATGGCGTTTTGACACCAACCCCTTGACCAACAGGTGCCTCGGGTGGTATAGATCCCTAAGTTTTCATGAGCTACCATTTACCGTATATTTACCCTATCCAGTTAAACATGGAAGTGGAGCATCGAGACAGGGAAGACAGTGGGAAGAGGGGAGCGAGACGGCGGGCGAGACGGCGGGCGAGACGGCGGACGATTCTCGAGATGGACTCCACCACTCTGGTTTGGAATGTCTAGGGCTTGGGGTGGTTCATCTCAGCTTGGCTTTGCGAACTGACCTCCTCGCGTCATGAAAAACCTCCACATGTTGTGGGTGGGTGTGAGTTCTACCCAGGACTCTTCCCTCTGTGTTCCTTTACATGTGATCCAGGTTTTGGCTTCTTACCGCATCGCCTCTCCAAACAGAGAGAACCCGTTTGCTTTTGGACTACTGAAGCAACTGAAGCGGTCCCTCCACATGTTTCGATCGGGCTCCCTGGCCAAGGGGAGCATCCCTCAATGTGACGCGGGCGTCTCACACCAATGCCTGGACGCCCAATGCGGGTCAGCGGGGAGAGAGGATTGGGGTACAATGATGATGCAGTAAGAACTAGAACCCCTTGACAGGACGTTTGGGGGCATCTCTCAATTTCAAGACATACCTAAGCCATTTGTGCAGAAATGCTCTCCGTGTGTGCGCGTGTGTGTTTGGAATTTACACAGATACACAGCTCGTCATTCTTGTTGTTATGTTGTTGTGTGAGTGCTGTGATTTGAACTAGTTTGAATATAATAACAATAGTAATAATAATAATGATAATAATAATAAAATATAATATGAATATATAGCATGCTGTCCAATTGTTGATTGTCTCAAAACAAGTCCAAATCAATACTTTCAATGTCAAATCCGATGTCTTTGCGGGAGTACGTGCACATCACATCTCTCAAGAACGTTTTCCAACAAGTCTGTCTACCTACCATGATCACGGCTCTGCCTGCTACCTACACATAGTGCACAAATTATATATTTGGAATCGATGCTCTATGCCCTATGCTGTATGGACGCTGTATGGACACTAGGTCAGGATTATCATTGTCTCTCTGGTTTTTGGAGAGCAAGCGATCAAGGGGGGCGTCTGCAGAGTGGCCAAATCGATTCAGCAGCACAGGTGGAGGGGCACAGATTTGCTGATCCATCTTGTTCCGTGTGATTGCGAAGACTTGTCTTATCTTCTGCTCTTGCGAATTTGTGTGAAGAAGAACAATAAATACAGAAAAACCAGAAACAAGAAATACATTCGTGTTCCTTTCTTATCTTCTGTTCGAACACCTAAGGTAGACTCTTGATTCACAAGCCCCCCGTATGAAGAGGATTTCCAATTCAAAGGGGTGGTTTATTAATCAATATTCTATACATTATAAACACATATTTTTGCATTCATGCATCGTTGCACGATTGATGGAAGCCGATGGAGCCGCTGGCCCAGGCCCCTCGGATTGGCAGACCTCGGAAGGCGGCTACCATTGCTCTTTGGCGGCATGAAACGATGAAGATGATGGAGGGTTTCACGTGTGTTGCACTTTTCAATCTGGAAACTGGTCTTTCAGACTTCAGACTCAAAAAAACGCGGGTGGCTTCTTCTTGATCTGAAAACCTGGTCAACTGACCTTCCGAGTCCTTTCCGAGTCCTCTTGTGCCGCAGAACACGCCGAACAGGCCGGTGTGATTCTCGCAAAACCGTGCTCCACAAGCCCGGCACCAACCACAGCCCGGCACCTGCGGTCTCTTTAAAAAGAAGGAACACGCGGTTGGTTCAGTCGAATCGGGTCACCTGGTCTCAAGACCTTCGTCAACAAAGACTTCGACCAGTGTCGTCTCGGCGGTCTGACCACGTTCCTGCGGTGGATCTCTGAGGCTTGCACCAACTGTCTGGGCAGACCAGCCGATTGGCCTATTTGAAGTCGGGTGGCGCCTGCCGCCCAGCCGCGCAGGGGCCCTTCCCCACGAGCGACTGCCAGGTGAGGCTTTCTTTTTTCGTCATGTGGAGGGGGTGAGACGTGTGTGGGCGTTGGGCGTTTCCGAGTGTCATGAGTCTGACGTCATTTGTAAACTGATGTAAACTGCAACCAAGGATTGGACCAAGGATCATCGATTTAGACGTAAGAAAAGGGTTCAGCTAAGTATGTACACGGTATGAGTTGATTCAGCCACAATTTATATATAGTACATGTATATATCATTCACAGCTATGTGACTATGTGGTGCAATGAGGACGCGTTTTTCTTGGCATCGAGATAGCCGCACAGATGGTTTGGGCAACGCACAGAGAACGTTGACAATGTGTGGAACAGAATCTTTCTTGAGTACGGGATGTGGGCAAGCGTTTGACTCATTGCTTTGGACATATTTAGATTGATTACACTTTGACCCCTCCTTGCAGGCCAGAGTTGGGATACTTTCGAGCAGTTTTCTCAGAATTTCAGTTTCTCATGATGTCACCTGCGAGCTGCGGGACGGACGGACTCCGAGTCGACTGCGAGTCGACTCCGAGTCGGGTGTCGATGTCTTCGGAGACGTGGAACGAATGGGTCCACTGTGTCTATGTTGCATGACATCATGGTTGAAACCCATACTCATTGGGCCTCACGCCCCCTCACCTTCGCCGGTGTACTAGGCGATGGTAGTGAGTGTACTGGTCGATTTTCCTTCCGGGTCGAGCTGGGAGGTCCTTGATTTTGATACATGCAGCGTCTCAGACTCCCGGGTTTGGGGAGGCTGTTTTGGGGTGGGTGATGTTTGTTTTTTCCAGTCAAGAGACATGATGGTCATTGAGTCAATCGTATGTGAAAGAGAAGCGTTTCACGTTGCCAGGCTCAATGCCGTGTTGGAGGTGCCTACTAGGCTCCTTGAGAAGAGCTTCTCAAGGCCACACGCGGACGACCTCCCAGGGGTCCGGATTGGAGCACCCGATGTCCCGAACAGGGGAGAGAATTCGGGTCGGAAAGCGATGCGTTTCTTCTCGTTCTTCGTTCAATTCGTTCTTCGTTCTTTCGTTCTTCTTCTTCCTTCTTCTTCTTAATGGTCGCGCGACGCGCTTACATATAGGTTTCGGTATTGAAGGTTTTGCACGAGACCATCCATGGATGCACAACACGGCAAAACGCAGTGAAGCTCAGGGCTCAGGCCGCTTCCTTTCATCGAAGCTTCTTAAAAACTGTTTGGCTGCCAGATGAAAAGCACCAGGGCAACCAATGCAGACACTGCATGAAGCCTGTAACTGTGCTTCCAACGTATTCCCCTTTGACACAGAGTTTTCGAGAGCGGGTCCTTGGGACTGGACTCGAGCGGAGTGGAGGAAAATCTCCCCCCCTCGGTTTGTTTTTAGATCATCTAAAGCTTCTCCAAGCAACTTGGGATGACAGGCGACTTGTAATGACCCCATTTCTTGGGTAAAGAAAGAGCGAACAGCCCTTCTTGCTCGAATAAATGGCCCTTGAAATGCACGAGGCGTTCCTCACATTGGAGATGTAGAGGTGCCGCCGCTTGGCGAGTTTCGCGCGAGGTGAGGCGGGACAATGCGCAATGGGAAGTAGGCGCACTGGATCGGGCGAGCTGAAAGCCATGGTCTGACTGTTGCATAATTTTTTCGGCATGTCGAACAGATAATAAGAGAGACAAATAATTTACTACACCATCTAGAACTCCTGGCGGAGTGCTTTGTTTGAACAACAGCCCGCGAGGGTGGCATCCAATTTTACTTCTTACTGTACTTCTTTGTAAGTTGCAAAAGCATCTTTTGGGTGCTCTTCGATCAAGCCCTAGAAATCCTCTCGAAGAAGACTATCGGTTTGGCCGAGAATCCTCAGGTTTTAAGGGTTGATCAAACGTGCCTTTGTAGAATGCCAAAGACCAGGTTGAACACGAAACAAGCGTGCACACGCGCGCGTAAGGGGATTCCTTCGTCGCTGAGGTGTCGATGAGGGTGTTTGAGCGGGCCTCTAAAAGGGGTTCGTCCGGCCGCCCATGAACCAAGCTTTGTACCATGTGACTGGGGTGTGGGTGCCTCTGAGGGCGATTTTCCGAGAGGAGACCACCTTGCATTTGGAGTGGCGGCGTGTTCCCAGATGCGTTGGCATCCACACCGAAGCGATAATTAGACGTGCGACCCTTGCGAGCCGGGCAAAGACCCTTCCTCGGTCCGCAAAGCACAGCGGATGCACTGGGGGTGCTTCGGCATTCTCTTCGTTTCACGATTTACAGGGTCAGGTAGCTTCCCACAATGCAGTGGTGCTGGGACCACATGTTCACATATGCACATGCTATCACATGCTGATCTTCCTGTGGTTGAAGGGTCAACGAAGGGCGGCTCCAAAGACGACAGAAGTGCATGGATGGGGGACTCCAGGACGTCCTTTTTGATGATCCCGTTTGGATACTATGGCGAAGGAACCCACGAAGCTGTGGGAGATCGTTTGGGTCCTTCCTGGAGGCACCTGAGAACACTGCAGGCACCTGAGATCACTGGTTTCCATGGTAGAGGATGTGTTTTGAGTCGTTTGTTGGTGGATTCCTACGCTGGTTTGGAAGGTAATCTTCGACTTGATTTCGGGCACAGACCATTGCCGGGGAATCTGGCCCTGTATGACCCACGTCGGAAGCAAGAACTTGGATGTCGGCAGGGTCATCCGCTAAGACTGGTATAGCTTGGACAAACTTTTTGATCCTTTGCAGAACCTCAATTGCCCATATAGACACATCAATTGAATGACCAATCCCAGAATAGCTGCTAGACATGTTTCTACTTTGTTCAACTCCATTTGGGCCCACCCCAGCCATGGGTTTGCCGTGTTCGGCGCAGGTGTTTTTTGCGGTTTTTCCCCTGCCGAGGTGGGTCTTTTCAACACCGAACTGTTTTGCCACCACGTCAATCCCAGATTTTGCGGCCCCCTCCGTCCGGGGCGGAAGAGAAATGGCATGCTGCGTGGGTGCGTAGGATCTGCGTGGCGCGCGTGGCCCGAAAGGGTGTTTCAGGGTGAAAAGGTCAGTCGACCGTTACGTCCGAGGAGGCTCCGGTCCACGCTTCAGTCCGCTTCGGTCTGAGACGGGCGGCTCCGAGTCCGACCGGTGCCCTCCAAGGGCGAAAGAGTCAGACGCGAGGCTCCGGTAGAGAAGGACACTACGACTTGGCACCAGTTTTTTTCTCATTGGATCAACTTGGGGGGTGGGGGACGTTTCCATGGTTCAGTCACTAAAGATCTTAAAACTCTACCCTTGGGGACCTGCTTCCCATCCTTTTCTTTTTTGGCCTTTGGTGTTTGACTCTTCGCGCGCGAAGAGGCGGGTCACCGTTCGCCCTTGCGGACCGCTTCGGCTCCCGAGGTGGTGAGCTTCAGCACGGCCGTCATGGCCGCTCGCTCCGGGTCCCACGGCTGGCAGGCGGCGTCGGCTTACCGGCGAACGCGTCGGCTCGCCCCCGGTCCCTGAGTGTCTTGGGTGGACGAGTTTGAGGGACAGAGAGCCCGTTGATTTCCGTGGGTTTAGAGGGTGATACTCTCAAAGTCTGAGTTGGATTCTTGCATTCAACAAAATGCTTCATGGCATACTTCACTGCTAGAAAGGCTGGCACCTGCAGCAATCCTGGCTATTTGTCAACAGATCAGTTCCAGATGCTGCTACGAAGCTGGTGCTCTTCAACTTTCGTCAAGGATAGTTTCTCAGGGCTCAGTCCTGCTTCACATTTCCATGCTTCACATTTCCATGCGCAGGCCGCAGGCCTACAACCCTTCCATCTCCATCCCATTTGGCCGATCTAACATTCCTGCTCCTCAGCATTTGGCCTAAATCGGGAAGATCGGCGAATCGGGATGGTGACGACGGCGGTGATGCAACGAGGATGTTGTCACGGGCACTGCACGATGGCCAGAGAAGACAGCACCTGCTCTGGAAGCTTGCCCCCAAACCTGGGTAGGTAGGTAGTAAATATAGTATATAGATGGATTTCATCTCACATGACCATTCTGTTCACGAACATGGGAGTCGAACTACGGCGCCATGTTGGGATTCGCTCTCACATTGGAATATTTACAAACACTTGGAGGAACGTTCAATCGAGCTCGTGCTCGTGTGTTGGATTCGATTTGTCGCTGCTTGGGGCGAAATTCGACAAATTCCCAAGGACCGTCCAAGGACTGTCAGAAGCTGACGAAGGTGCCATGAAATCCAATGCTGGAACACCATATGTTCACCACACCACCTTTTGGTTTGCTATTGATTCGCTATCGGTTCTGCAGTTGGAAACGAGTACTGCCCGCGAGCGTGCCGCAGGCAGCTTTGCATTTATTGCAGCTCTCTCTCCAAGGCCGGGTATAAAAGATGCTTGAAGAACCCAAATTGTTGGGACGGGGTGTTTGCCGATCCAAACGACTGGAGACAGGATGACCCAGGTAGGAACAGTAAAGTCTATTCCCTGGGAGTCAAAGACTATAAAACAACCATGGTCTTTGGGTGACGTGATCGAAGACTTTTCCTTCTGCTCGGACCCTTTGCTGCTATCCGCCCTGGATGCTCCCAGTTTGTCACCCGGCGCCCAGTGGGGGATGTAGGAGCTGTCTAGGATTTTTGTTTGGAGGGTCGTGTAAACTCAAGTGCTGTAGATGCAATATGATTCTAGAATGAATAAGATTATTTGAACGATTCGTCACCCGAGATTGCTGCAGGTGGCCATGCAAATGCCTTTGTCTTCACCGCAGCCATCCAGGCACATTCGGAACTCTGACTGGCAAAGTCTTCTCCGGCTGGGCTAGTTTGGGAAGAAGAGTTGCGGCAAAGAGACCAGAGCCTGTCTTGCTGCATTTCTTTTTGAGGTCACAGACTCATGAGGATAGGCCCATCCGCGTGAAAACAGTGGGCATAGGCCGTGATCATGTCTTGAACCTTGGTGGATCACTGGTCAGGTCTGTTAGATTGGACCTTGGAGTGTCTTCCGAGGCCTTCTGCACCACAGAAGAAGCCCGTCTCCACGCGACCGGTCGACGACCACCCGGTCGACCACGCAAGGCGTGCGGTCTGGGCAGTTGGCGCCACGCCTTGGGAGTGCTGGAGGCCATGCGAGGCGGAAGAGAGGGGGAGGGAGGTGGGCTGGAGAATAAATAGATGGGATGAACCCTTGAACCTCTGTAGGTATGGAAAAACCCAAACATCAGCTCCCGCACCTTGTATCACTCACTAGGCCGTTGGGAGCTATGTTGCACTGCCCGACTTGAGAGTTGTTGTGTCAGTTGCGAAGACTCGTCACGACTGGAATTCGATGAGCAACAAACATCCGAAGTCTGAAGAAGCAAACCACACCTGCAGACCCCTCGTTGGATGCTTGTTGTCATGCTTTTGCACGGTTTGCGGCTCTGCGCTTGAACAGCTCCTGGAGCTCCGCAGGTCGCTGGGCTTGGGACCGGTCACATCGGTGGTTTTTTCCAGGAGATCCTATGACTCCATGATCGGGTCCATTCTCGACTGGGCCCTCCTTCTTTCATCGACACCGTGGCAGGCCTGTCCTCTGTGCAGGTGGATTCGACCGTCCTTTGGGCAGCTGGTTGGAGGGTTGGAGGGTTGGAAGAACAATCACGTCTGTGACCTGTGGGCCCGTGGGCACCAGAGTGCCACTTGATTAATCACCTTCCAAACCCTACTGGTACAAGGCACTACAAGGCATTTTTGCACTCCCAGCTTCTCAGCAAACACCTCTGAAGCAAACAACATTGCACTTCCAGACATGCACACATTCCAGTGGCTGGTCTCAACCCATCTTCACAGATGTATATGTTTTTTTTTCAGTCACCCTGATTCCCCTTCACCCCGAATTCTGGTGATCCTTCTGACGCGGAAGGGGTTTGCCCCCCGCCCCCACCGCCATGGGCCGTCTCTCAGGCCCTCAATGCCTGCGTGACCGCCTGCGAGCGGGCCGAGGGCTGGGCACAGGCCGGGTCGGTGTGGAGGCTGACCCAAACGAGGTTCACCTCCTGACACCAGGTAGCATGGAGAGCCACCAGATGAAAAACGCAGATGTGGTGTCAAAGAGTCAACAGGTAATGCCATGAATCAAGGCATATCACGGCCCTTTTGCAAGACATATGCGAGCAGAAGGTCTGGCGGGGGGTAGGATCTCCTCATGTAGACGGTTGATTCCAAAAGCACCCCAGATGGAGACGTAAAGCCATTCTGGATCAGGAGAGGTGTTTTTCATCGTGTTTCTTTACTCCTCAACAGTCTGCATTTTTCAGGGGGGAAAGACCTGGCACTGCAGTAGCTACTGCAGATGCACCACTGCAGTAGCTCCACCGTTCTCCTTTTTTCGATGACCCGCGACGCCGCGTCGAACCGCGGCGCGAGACCGCCGTTTGTTTTGTCGTCCGACACTCGGCTCGTCGTCCGACACTCGGCTCGTCGAGGCCGTAGAGCTCTTTGAGGCCATGGAGAGCTTCCAGGTCTCCAAGGAGGCGCCGAGCCGGGCACGGGAGAGGAGGGGAGGAGAGGAGGATGGGAAGAGATCCATGGGAGGAGCTTTAGACCGGGGGGGGTTCCAAACTTTAGTCAAGGTTTTCCCGTCGCACACCGCAGTTCTTCTTTTGTTTTGTTTGGGGTGTCAAGAAGTAAGGCCTTCTCTTTGTGTGTGGTTGGTTTGGTGGGGTCAGCTGAAATCCGAGGGTAAGACGCTTCCTCCACCGGTACGAAGCCATAAAACGGTCGCTGGACAACTCCTGTTCTTTATGGAAGATCATGTAGTACTCTTCTAGGAGTTCACTGACCCGCATGTGAGACCGCATGTGCCAAATTCTGCGAAAGGAGCTTGGGACATCTCGTTGGAGATAGTGAGTTCAACAAGTGAGCTCAACAAGCTGATAGATCCTTCGTGATCTAAGCTGAGATCCTTTGGTGATCACCCCCAAGAAGGACATAGAAGGACTGGTGGCCACCAACATCACTCCTGAGTGGCCACGTAGGTCATCAGTTTCAACGCGGCCATCGCTGCATGGCGTGGCCACTGGCCACAAGCCTTGCGGCTGATGAAGGAGCTCAGGCGGAGAGTCCGGTGGAGCTCAGCTCTGGGCCCAAGGATTTTTTCAGACCTTGGGTGGTTTGGCCAAGACAAGCCGTTGGCAGCGATGCCGGGGCCATATACATTAGTTATTATGGACAGATGACTGCATCCCCCGGTATGACCAAGGAACGTTGACATGGCAAACCTCCCGGCAACCTAGGCTAGCCCTCCAGCTTGCTTGGAGGATCATCATATCTGTTCCGCCCCACTCGCAGGGACCCATTCTTTGACAGGTCGGCGGCTCTGGTGCCCAGTGTTGTGACCTGGAATTCCTGCATCTCTGCTGCTGAGAAGGCGCGCATGTCTCAGGAAACGAGGCGCGATTCCTGTGCTTCTGTAGGCTGGAGGCGTCCAGCGCCTCATTCCATCTCTTCCAACGGGGTTGAACCCTCCGGATGCGGCCGGTCCGGCGTCACGATGCGCCGGAGGCCTCGGAGTGGCAGATGGCTCTGCAGATGCTGCAGGAGAGCGCGGTCTCTGTGGTCGTGAGGGTCGTGAGGGTCGTGGGCAGCGGAGGCAGGGGCGATGACGAAAGCAGTGGCAGAAAAAGAGTTGGCAACCTTGGGATCATTCCCCACTAACCATGTGATGCATATGGCTCGAGAGTATATGGTCAAACAACTGACGCCTGAAGTGTTCGCCGTTGGACGCCTGCATGTGGAGTGTCAAGGGCTTTGGATGTGGGATTCGGACCTTGCATCCAGATGCATGGCCTCCTTCTTTGGGAATTCGCCGATCAAAGATCCGCCTTCGTTCGTGTTCCAAGCAGGAGCTCAAGGACGAGGCCAGGGCGGCAGCGGGGGACAGATGAAGCTGGGCTTGGTGGCTTTTCAGAAGGACCTCCCGGGAACTGGGAGTTTTTTCAAGGTTTCAAGTCTCAGCCCAAAGAATCAAACAGCTCCCTCCATGGCAGAATTCGGACCCGAACCACACGGTATACCACACCCTTCCCATTGGAGAAGGGCCCGGATTCTTTGGGTGGTTCTAAAAAGGTGGGACGGGGGGGGTTCCATCATGAAACATTTTTGGACCTGCGGTTGTTTCAAAAGACACACCCAGCCAGCTCGTTTCGCCCTCAACTGGTTGGGAGACCTCTCCAATGAAGAGGTTTTGGGTGGTTTTGGTCTATTTTCCCTTCTTCTGGGAGGTCTCCCTATTCTAAGACATCATACCCAGCATGTTGAACGACTTGTTTCCCGTTCCATGGCCGCTGAGAAAACTCTGTGCCCGCAAGCTACCGTAGGGCTTCACTCGATTCACCATATTCTGCGGTAGACCCGAGCCCGAGGGCCGCCCCAGCGTGGTCTCCTTCAACGCCGTTCTGAGCGCCTGTGAGCGCCGCGGAGCTTGGCGCTGGGCGCTTCAGGTGCTCGAGGTCCGACTTCGGCTCGGTTGAGGTTTAGGGAGCTGTCAGGATTTCTTTTCGGTTTGGGGCGGAACAGACCCACTTGAATTGAAGGTTGGAGGATCTACATGTCCGGAAGTTTTTGCATTTTCATTTTTATGTTGCTTTTTGGAGTGAGTGAGGTCTTTGATAGGCATTTGCTTTACAGGACCGTTTTGCAGACTGCACTGCTTGCAACTGTGGCAGGACATGCCCAGATCAGCCGTGAAGCCGGATGCAGGATGCTTGGTGGAAGTTGGTGGGACTCGGACTCAATACCTTTGGACATCATACAAACAGCAAAACCCTAGTTCAAGACGCGCTTTGCTTCTAGAGCCTCCCAACGTTTTTAGCCTGCCAAGAGAAGAGATTTGGTCGGAAGCGCTTGTGCACCCTGCCTGCCCAAACAATTGGAGTGGCAGAACCTAGACATGAGTGAGATTTCTGGAGCCATCGGAGACACCACAATCGCTGACTGGCATGAATGCTCCACTTTGAGCTGCACAAGCTAAGGAAGCTATGGTGCTGTGTCACTGGGCATGGTTGGCGCTGTGGTTAGCCTACGTTGCCTTGGGAGTTCTTCCATAAGTGATATTGGATCCAAATAATTCTAACGATTACTAGCTGTTGCAGGAGTTTGCTCATTAAGGATTGCAGGAGCTAGTTGCGAGTCCTTTAGTAGAGTGTGGTGGTTCCCCGTTTCAGGGTACAAAACTCCTTCACCGTAATGTGCACATGCAGCCGACACGAGGGTTCAAAGGATTCTAGGGTGAAGAAGTCAAGACTGCAGCCGCATCGGAAGGGTCATGAACGATGGCCCTCACACGGGCAACCTTAGACGTCTTGAAAGCGATGTACAACCAGGTTCTCTGGTTTTGTTGGGAACACCCATGCCTAGCTGGGCAGACGACGCGTTGCACAAGCCCTTGCTGGGGATCAGGCTCACGGCCGTGGGCCGCGAGGCGGTTTGGTGGGAGACTGCCTTGGAGCTGCTCCAGCAGGCGCGTTGGGCCAGTCACTCCGTGAGGAGTTGATGACCGAGAAACGCTAGACGCGCTAGACTATACCATGGCTGGCCACCGGTTGCCGGTCATGGCTGGGCACCAGGATGCCCTTGTCCAACGGACAAATAGCATAATTGTCGCGGTGACCATGGGATTTTGTGGTTGACAAGTGATCAGGTAGAGTCAGACCTCACATTGACATGACGTGCTTGGTCAATCGGTGCAACTTTTCTTTCACCTAACAATCAACATGAGTCGGTTTCAAACTTACAAGCTCCCCCCGCATGGTCGTTCCCTTACTTTTCCTACTCCCAACTTTGCTTAATGGCTCCAAACTACCAGCTTCTTCAAAATGACCTCTTTGGAGTGCCTAAGTGACCCTTTACAGACCCAAGTGATCTCAAATACGGTGATCTCAAAGGGTCACTTAGAAGAACCAGGTACCAGGAGTCACAAGACGGGGTGCCGAACGAACGGAGGAAGGAGGTTAGGTGCCCCTGTCACATCCACTCACTGGATGGGACAAAAACGCCACCCAACTCCATGTGACCCCTGGTAGTGGGATCTTTCAAATTGATTAATTGAGAGTTTGGGACAAATTGAGAGTTTAATTGAGAGTTTGAACATCTGGTAGTGCACTCATGTGACAAATTGAGAGTTTGATACTGTAGAGTTTGGGACCTTTCAAACCCCCCCTTCTACGCCGACGCCTTGGCTGGCCGCCGGGTCCAGGCCTGGGATTCCGCGCGGGACTCCTCGATGTCGAGGAAGGAGTTGCTGGAACGCGTGACTCGGCAGCGAACATACAGTGGATTGAGAGTAGAAGGCACAAGGGCCCCAAGTTGGGTGATTTTCAGTAATTTTCAGGAACATTTGAGGTCTGTGCCATCTACTCCGAAACCATTGTAAGTACCAGCACCCGACTCTACCGGTCTCTTCGAAAGTGGCATTTGGGAGACCGAACGTGCCGGAGGCAGGTGGTGACCGAACGTGCCGGTAGATGCCAAGCGACTTTTGAGGTAGACCGGATGGGAAAAAGTGCCGGTAGACACACTTGCGTGGATCAAGGTTTTCGGGTGGTCCTCAATCAAGTTCAGGGCGCTAAAGGCCGCTAAAGCCAGTATTGCAGTAACAGAACAAATGAACAAACCAGCAGTCACAAAGGGTTGCATATTGGAGGAAGTCGGGGTGCCCATTGTCCACTCACTGGATGGGACAAAAAAGCCACCCCTTTGTGACTCCTGGAAGTCTTGTTTTCCCCAGCTGCGATGTTTCGGCTTGCTGGGTCGGAATTCCAGCGCCTTAGCGAGATGGACCTCGACCATGATTTATAAGGACCACCAAGCCACCACGAAGACATATTAAACAACATTTTTAGAACATGTATGTGTATATTGTATATACTACATATTACATATTAATTAAGATGCACACAAAATACTTTTCCGTCTATTATATATATGTTAAATAAATACGTAAATAAGAGCATAAAAAAACAATAAACAAATAGATACATCTATTGATACATAATTATCCGAAACACACCTCAACGTCCAAACCACCGTCGCTAGATGAGGCCATTGTCGCTGTGATGCGCGCCGGACGCTTGCCGGAGGCACCTGGGCTTGCCTGGACTTGCCGGGAGACCACATAGTCTGTGAAAAGATGGGGGTCCATAGAAACCAGCAAACTTGGGGTTTGTGCCATCTACTGTGAAACAACTGTATGTTGCGGCCTTGGTTTTTGTAAATGAATATCTCCAACACTCAACCTCAAGATGGCAGCCTGGAAGACCCTGGTTTCTTCTGTTGTTATGTTCTTTTCTAAGGGCGGTTGTTTTTGTGAGTTTGTGGCCCTTTTTACAGCCCGCGCCTACTGCTCTGCCAGGCTGTGTGCCTTTACCGGGAAGCCCAAGTGTTGGGATTGCCCGGTGCCTTAGTCCCTTTCTTTGCGGCGTGAGTGGGGGTCCTAGCCGCCTGGATCCTTTGGTCTACCAGAGAGGTCTGACCCTTTGTCCAACGTGGAAGCCAGCGGCCCGAACGGCTCAGGTGTGCGCCTTCGCGGGGTCCCGACCTGCTGGACCCGCGGACCGTCTGCTTTGGTGGACTCTTTCGCGGGGGGATGGAACCAATTTCCTCCTCGGCTTGGGCGACTGCAGACCTTGCCCATTTGAATCCATTGGCCTCCGTTTTTTGCTGTTCCGGATTTTGTCTTTGTCTGGTGGCCTTGAACGGGATCTGGTTCCCATCAGAAGTCTCCCATGGCCATGAGCTCGCTCCGCACTCGCTCCGCACGAACCCACCCCCACCCCCGTCCACCACGCTCGCCACGCGGTTCAGCGGGGTGTTCGACCCCGGCAGTTGCCCTGCCCCCCCTCCAAAAAGCCGCCCTCCGTCGAGACCGGAAGGCCCGGCTCGGACGGGGGAAGGACCTGCACGACTTGGCCTTGGAGGCCGCCCTGGCGGCCGTGTGCGAGCGGCTCCTGGCGGGGGTGGACACAGGCCGGAGGGGCGGTGCAACGTGAGCACGCGCGGCTTCCACTCCATTTTTGTGGGTGAGATTGATGGAATCCACAGCATGTATTTGTGAGTTAGTACTTGAGGATACTATTTTCTATTTATGAAGACGCACCAGACTATGATGTTCATTCCACCACCACTATGATCCCACATTGATGTTTTCCCAGGCGAGTTGGTCCTCATCACCGGGCGAGCGTCGCATAGCCGAGAAGGTGTGGAGGCTCAGTGCGAGCAGGGCATCCGGATGAAGCGAAGCTGGGCCTGGAATTCTTGGCTCTTCCAGGCTCTTCCAGGCGAGAAGCTGCTGGAAGAGCAGCCAAATCGCTCCCAATGGACCAGTCTTGGGAAGTCACCCTGGATCGTTTCCATTTCGTGGGAAGGAGACCAGGCAGCAACTTGCTTCTTCCTCTCTGGGGGGAAGAAACTTCCATGTCCCAACTATCGCTCCAGGCAGCGCTTCGATGAAGGAGGCCTTGGTTCACTTCTTAGACTCCGAGTCGGGGCGCCCAGAAAGGACGCCCGGAACCGCGGTGGAGCGATGGTTGGCCATCTCCCGCGGTGGTTTGATGTGGTTTGTAAGGATATTTGAACCATACATGCTATACAAAAACGCATCAAAACATGGAATGTAAAGCTGGTCATGTGAACTGCCATGGCATCACCAAATGTTGGCAAACATGTGGTGGCGATAGGTAACCTTGAGGAGCAATACCCCAAGAAGTATACTGTGTAGATGATGGTGTAATGATGGAGCCATGTCAGAACTGGCTGCACAGGTGCAAGATGTTTTTTTTGGCTGACTTGTGTTCCTTGGCTGTTTGTCAGCGGGGGCTGTCAATACAGAAAATAGTGTTTGTCTCTTGCGGCCTTTGGATGAAAGGTGCATTCCATTGCTGTCTTCGAGACCACCGTGACCCAGCAATGGAATGACCCATTGACAACGTACTCGTTGTAAATGAACCCAATGACAACTCTTTTCTGAAACCCTTCGTCTTTGCTTTAATGTCATGATGGGTCCATGATGCTCTGGGATTCAAGTCTTAGCGCTTCATTGTTGGGGATCGTCTTGGTCAGCTTGGGGAGAACAAAACGCCGGGCTGGATAGTCTTGGTCAGCTTGGGGAGACCGCGGCCTTGGTCTGGGCGTTCCGTTTGGCATGTGTGAGAAAGTGGAGCAAATGCCAAGATCCTTCAGGCATGGATGCCCAAGAAGCTTTAAAGATGTGATGACTACGTCTTTGACACGGAGTCAAAAACACCATCTTTTCCACGCTGTTCTCTCCCCGCGACCGGATACGACCTGTTCCTGGCATCATCGACCACGGCGACCGCAGACCGTCCCGGGACCTCCGAGCGCCCGACCCACTCGGCCGGACGCCTGAGGCTTGGCCTTGCCACCGGCGAGGTGCCCGGGAATCCAGGCGGGGTGGACGACCCGAGGAACGGGTGCGGTGGGGCGCCTCGGTGGGGCGGGAGGACTGGAGGAGTTCACTTGGAGAGTCCGGTGTCCCATCACCAAGCTAGGGCGCCTGGTGGTGAACGTGGTCGGGAGCGGACCTTGAAGGAAGGGAGTTCCCTAGCTGGCCATCTGAGGATTTTCATCCTGTTTAGGGCCTCAGATCTTGCTGTAGATGCTCCTCCACCTGTTCTACAAGGACTCAAACGAGCCTTGAAAGCAGCTTGTGCCTTTTTTTCTTCGCATGGTGGGGCAAGAGGGTCTACAACCGCACACGTATGCAACCAGAAAAAACAAAACAGCAGGGTAGCACCTCTCACGCATGCAACTAGAAGAACCAAAGCAGCTTTGCAGGCCCCCAGATGTTAAGAAGACCATTTTGCAAGATTAAGACAAGAAGCCTCACTAACATTCACTAATGGATTTTTCTAAATGATGTCTCTTCAGGCCGCCTCCATGTCTCGCTGCCCGTGGAGTTCCAGGGGCCGGGTCAGGGCCCTGTTGCGGGGAGGGTTCCGGGAAGGGTGGGTTGGATCAGTAAAAATTTGTCACCTTCAAGAGCGACCTCAGCTTCATTCACCCCTTCCGGTGACCTGGGAAGGGCCTGAGAAGGAGCAAGGACCTGGCAAGGGCCTGGGTCTCTTTCGGTTTTGCCGCTCTGTGGTAGGTTGAATCCAGGTTTGCAGGAGCATTTCACGGACTTTTTGTGGGCTTCGAATCTTGAACATTTTGTGGTCTGTGCTTTGCTAACCCTCAAACTCGCGACGACTCCGTCAGGCCGGCTGCAGCAGCGAGAAAGGAAGAGCCAAAAGAAGTGCGGCCGTCACCCCTCGCTGGGCAGCTAGAGCTCTGCGAGCCATGTTTGTGGAGATGTCAGCTGGAGCTCCACAGCATCTGATTGACAGCTGTTTTGATTGGAAGCGTTTCCTTTTTTTGGGATGAAGGCAAAAGAGGGGTCAATCAGGATCCAGGACTCTACAACGAGCATATATCAGTTCAAACTGACTCAATACCTAAAGCATGTCAAAAAAGCAAGATCAGAAAAAGAGCAGGCCCAAAATGACCAGGGTCAAAAAAAGCGTCACCATTCCGATGATCTCCCCCTAGTCTCCTGGTCCGCTGGTGTCCGCCACTGGAGGACAGATTCTCGACCGCCCACTGCACGCACGCAGGTGTAACACCATCCCCACCGACATGGAGCCCGAGTATCCGGGTGACTTGACGCTGGAGCGGGTTCGAAACGCACTTCCGCCCGCCCCCTGATCCTGACTTCCGCGCCTGAAAATGAGATGATTCGAGTCAAAGCCACCCTAAAAGTCCAAGTGGTCTTGTTTCAAATGGTCTGACTGGGTGACCCGAGGTTCGGAATGTCCTTGGGTGGGGCAAACATAGATATATCATAATATATCTTCGGACTTCTAAGGGCAAACAGAAATTGAAGCCATCATTTGATGGATCAGAAGAGGTGAGAACGTGAGAGGAAGGAGGGGAGTCCGGTGAAGTATTTGGGCTTTCAAATCAGACCGTATGACACGATCACCTTTGCTACATCCGCCTTTTTTCAAGCTGAACGCCACCTGAACGCTTCACGCCTCACTTCTTCGACGTCGATCACAACACCCCTGTTCCTCCGCGTCTTCGCGCGATTTGTGTTGAGTCAGAGACAAATCAGATGATGGCCTTGGAATCTGCAGATGGCTGGTATGGCTGGATTCTGGTTGGTTCAACCCCAACCTGTTGCCGGGATTGTTTCAGAGTCCGACCCTTGCTCCAGTCCAAACTTCTGTTGCATGTCAAGAGTTGTGTGGAGCAAGGGACATGTGGCTTCACACCAACCCTGAGATTCCAAATACATCCTGATAAAGGTAGTTCGACCCCCCCCTGCCCTACTATATAAAATACATTAAAATACCTTCTCAGTACTTGGAAGTCTACAACTACTAGTGTTCAAAGTAAGAACTTCCAGGAGAACGCTACTAGGGGCTCCTGGCCGTACTACTTAGGAGCAAGGACGCTACGAACGGGGCTCCTGGCATCGCTACGAACGGAGCGATTGGACGCTACGAACGGGGCTCTTGTGAAAACCTGGCGCCAGGAGAGCCGCATCTCGAACCTCGTCCGGTGGAACGCCGCGGTGATGGTCTCCGACGGGAACCGCCGCGCTGCCGGGGTGCCGCCCCGTCCCCCGCGCGCGTTGGGGAGAGCAAGGCTGCTCAGACTTCCACTGATGCGTTTTACGGGTGTTGAGCAGGCAGCCTTTGCCTTTGCTTCTAAAATTGAGACTATATATAGGTACAGAACCAGGCGAGCCTTTCTTCTGAAGGTCCGATCTGGAAGTCGGGGACATCGTCACTTGGATTTGTGCAAAGGTCGAGCGATGATGTAACCTGCTGACGATTGTACCTGCAGGACTCGAGATCGAGACTGACGGCATGTTAGGTTTTGAACCTCCCTCCTTCGAGCCGAGTCCCATCCGAAGACATTGTTCAACTGGAAAAACGAGCTCAGAAGCAAGACCAGTGACTCCTCTCTCTATCTGCTAGACCAGCATGTCTTTGTCTCCCATAGATGCATTTCCAGCCCGGGCAAGAGCTTCGAGCCCATGGACGATGCCACCTGGTCCGCTCTCCTTGACACTTGTGCCCGGACAGCTGGGGACCCTCTCTCCGAGTGTCCGGAAGGATGGGAGCTGTGCTTGCTGGCCAAGGTGGCCGCCCAGCGCTTTGGACTCTCGGTCCGGAAGCTGGAAATGGTGCTGCTGGAGGCTGAGACCCTGGAGCAAAGCCGTCAGATCCTGCATGCGGCGCTGCCCAAGACCACTGACATCGAAGAGCTCTTGGCACGTGCCGAGCGCGACCCGCGCGGGGCGGAGCGCCGCGTTACGCGCTCGCGCTCGCGGAGGCGGCAGGTGCTGGGCGCGGCCCGGGCCAAGTTGGCAGCGCTGCGGGTTGAGCACCCGGCTGCGGTGCAGGTGGGCGAGCTCACGGGGCGCTTGCTGCTGGCGGGGAAGGAGCTGTTGCGCGCAGGGGACAGCTCGGTGGGAGCCGCCGCGCTTCCGGCACAGTTCACGTCCCTGCGCGCGCCGGTGAGTGTGGGTCCTCCGGCGTTCTTTCCCGTGGGCAACGCCGCGGGACGCTTCCTGCCTTTGACCTCGGACCTCTCTGCGCTGGAGCCGCGGCTGCTCTTCGTGGGGCTCTCGGATTTGCGGCACCTCTTCGTGGCACTGGAGGCCTTGGAGGGAGGACCGAGGTCGGTGACCTGCGTGTTGAACGACCTGAATGCTGAGACCTGTGCGCGAAATGCTTTGATGCTGCAGTTGCTTTCAGAAGGCGATTACCCATTAGGGCACAGGATCCTGTCCATTTTCACTGTCTGGTGGTTACATGAACTTCCCATGCCAGCTGTGCCACTGTTGTGCCATGCAGCTGAACAAGCGCAGAAAAGTTGTTGCACAGGAACTCGACAAGTGCTACAGAAATGGATTCAACAATGGAGAAGTGATGCCGGTTTCACTGGCACCGAGCTGCAAGAGGTCTTGCAGACAGCTGACTTGTCACAATCCGACCTAGCTGAGGCTGCTGAAGCTTTTGCACATGCGCCATGTGTCTTCAACCTCACGCTCCAACACACTTCCGCGCGCCTTCAGTACAACTTGCATTCGGGCCAAGCCGTGCCTTCCGGCTGGCAAGATGCTGGAGACGGGGTCCTTCTGTGGCCACCACTGCCCGAGGACGAGGAGTTCGATCCCGACGCCGGCGCGCCCGGCCGCGCCGAGTACTTGGGGGCCTTGACGAAGCTGCTCCCACGCAGCGCGCAGGCGTTGGCGGCGCTGGCGCCGTGGGGCGGTTCACTTCGATGGTCGGTGCGGGCCGGCGACTGCCTGGCGCTCAGGTGGAGTGGGAAGACTCGCTTTGAGCGAGTCTTCACGTCGAATGTGGCAGACCATGTGGGGGTGGTGAACTTGGTGGTGGCTTTGGTGCCAGTCTTGGAAGTGCCAGATGGGAGGCTGGAAGTCTGTCTGAGCAACAATCTTAAGGCGTTGGACCTCCAGGGTGACATTTTCAGCCTCTTTCCCAAGCTGTACAACCTCACGGTGGAGGAGGTGAGTGACCTCTTGGGCATCCGCTGTGAATCGCCGCAGCGAGATCAGCTCTGGATATATCCTCGTGAAGCTGTGGAGGTGAGCAGAGGTCCAAGACTGAAAGGGCGCATCTTTTCGGGTCTTGACCTAGTTCCTCCCAATGGAAGATCTATTTAGGACCATGCACTCTACATCATTCTACCATATTCTACCAAGTGAACTGGAGTTGATGGACATTTCATGACATTCACCGGTTCTTTTGCACATCTGGTTACCATAGTCCCTTGATTTTCTTAGAGATGCTCATCCAGGCCACTGAGACGAGACCGTCGCGTGCCCTGGTCGACTGGCTCGTGTCCTCGACTGGGCGGCTCTACCGTTGCCCTTCGCCGGACCCCGAGACGCTCCTCCGGCGGCGTGCGCACGGGGACGTGCTGGGCATGGCGCTGCGCTTTCTGCGGCGCTTCACCTGCTCCAAGGCGTCGAAATGACGATGGGTGGAGCCCACTACTAGTAAGAAGGTGCATCGCTACAAGTAACGAAGCCACTAAAGAAAAAGAGGAGCGAGTCTACGGTGGAGTCTGCGACAGGGTGACTTGTATAATGAAATATAAAGAAAGACCGATGCAAAAAACGAATGAACATATAACGGACCACATGCATCCGCATACCATCATACCCTACCACATCTTACAGTACCACCACGTTCTCTCCTTGAGTCCAAGCTCCAGGTGATGCTGCTGACGATCGCCAGTCTGCTGAAACAACGGCAGATCGATGGTTCCACGACTGAAGCCGAAGCCGCGCTGAAAGAGGTGCTGGTGGCAGCGCCCTTTGGGGAACAGCAGCTGGCGCTGCTTCTGCCAGAGCTCCAGGTGTGCTGGTTTTGGACATGGCATCGGGGGTGGGTATCCTTCAGGGCGGAAGATGGCGCCAGCTCAACCGCTCAACCATCCGTGAGCAGCACTTGGTTGAGCGCCCAGTTCTTGTTTGACAGACCGTACCCATCGCAGGGAACAGGATCCTTAGACGTCCAACCATCAGTTTAATAGGCTGAATCCCGAAGCACCATTGTTTTACAGACTTTACACTCTTAAAACCATGTCAACCATTTTTAAACATAGTCTTGGAAAGTCTAGGGGAACAGATCTGCCACACGAAAAGAAGGACTTTTCGTTCGACCATGAGCAGAGAGGTCTGGGTGGGTCGCAGATTCAGATTCCTGCTCAGCTCAATTGTAGAGTGCTTGCGGCTTTGGGATTGAGGCTTTAAGCAGGTGATTCTTGGAAACTGCCTTGTGATCCAAAGTAAAAGCCATCCGCACTTTGCTCTGAATTTTCTGAATTCAGTATCTCCCCATCGCATCCCTACAGTATAAGGCCCTAAGTCCTTGCATCTCCAGAGGCCGAGCCCCGACACTGGCGCCTGGCGCGCTTCCGCGTGGCGACGGTGCCGTCCTGGGCGTGGCGGGCACGCCCCACGGTGGTGCTTGCGTGGGCGCGCGGACGGGCGTTGAGCAGGGCCAAGCAGCAGGGCGTGAGGCTTCAGCCGCAGGAGGGGTCGGGACTCAGCTGTGGATTGGACTTGGTGTCGATGTTTCTGTACTGAGCTGGGGCGTGCGGCTGTCGATTTTTTTTGCTGCATAGGGTCATTCTTCTCCTTGGTATCTAAGAGTAGATAAATCCCGGTAACAAACTGCCAGGGGAAGATAATTCTCAGCGACGGGTTCTCCTGAGGTTCAACCAATTGGCAAGCCCGATGGGGTGAGCATTCTTCTCGTTTGTCGTGTGCGGACGGACGGACCATGATCATGTGGCATCGTGCCTTGTTCCTCGAAGACCTCTAAATACTGCAATGGATAAAGTCTTGAGTCAAGGTTATCACAAGCATGTTCTAGAACATATAGAACATTAGAACACACATATATATATATATAATTATATATATATATAATATAGATTTTGTTTTTTGCTGATGTTTATTATTGCATATCAGACATAGTACAGTAATATTCATGTGTAGTTTGCTGCACTTGGACCATGGCTGTCTTACTCGCACGTCGCACGGTAGCGTGGACACAGCAGTCTCCGCTGAGGAACCCATGTGGCCGAAGTGCCGCCGTGAGGCACAAGTCGAGTTTCTGAGGAAGGACCCTGTGGCTTCGAAGAGCGACGATGGGCTATTAGGTACGGTGTTCAGGTACGGTGTGTGTTTGGTGGGTGTGCATTAGAACTAGGGAGACCTTCCAGATTAGACCTCTATATAATATAAGCACAAAAACTAGACTAAAACGTATGGGCCAGGGTGTCTGCCTATTCAAAAACACGCCCGGATGAGCATTATTATGTTTTTTGGATTGGGACGCCTTGTGGGACGCCTGCCCTCCCACGTAGGACGCCCCCTGATTCCTCAGCCGTACGGTCACGATGAGCCAAGAAGGCCAATGCAGATGAGAGACCTTCTCAACAAACAATAGAACACATGGACTTTGGTGCATCGTTTGTTCTCGGACTTTCCAGAGGTCAGACCATGTGACCTGGTCATGGACTGACCTCCTGGTTGATGGAGGTCATGGTCATGGTCGCTCCGGCCGCAGGAGGTCTGGGGGCACTTGAAATGGTTCCTGAAGTCTCCAGAGGTCCAGGTGATCGAAGCCTTTGACCTGCACGTGCAGGAGTCGGACCGACCATCGGAGACGACCACCAGTGGATTCTTGTGTCTTTTTTCGATTCATCCAAGTTGAACCCAAGTTCATCCAAGAAATATTCTTAGCAAGTTCTGTAGGGCCCATGTTTTAATAATTAATACCACTGGTGACATGCCACATCTGGTTTTGGGCACGTTTTTTTTTGCTTTCTTGCAGCAGGACGGCTGCTTGGTGGTCACATTTCCGCTGGAAAGCTTTGAGGTGGACTTTGGCCTGGGCGGTGCGGCGTTTCTGGTGAGCGCCATCGACAACGTCATCGTCACCGGACCTCACGGCCAGGAACAGTTGGAGATCGTCGACGGCGAAGCCAGGAAGGAAGATTAATGATCAGTGGCTGAAGTCACGCATGTATAAATATAAATAATATACATAGATGTTTTGAAGCAGACCGTTTGGGTGCTGGGTGCGTCCCGTCTTGTCTTCTGAGACGCTGGACCGTCTTGATGGCTGGACCGTCTGACCGCATCGGATCTCAACCTCTTGGGACGAACGACCGTCCGGGCTCTGCACGGCGCTGGCGCGACCGCAGGGGCGACCGCAAGGGGCGACGTCGTGGAGTCGGAGCTTCATTCAGCTGGAAGTGCAGGACTCCAATCGATTCCTACTGTATTGGATGCCGGTGGAATTGATATGGTGTTCTACTTGATGAGACGAACACGCATCACCCACAAGCAAGACTCGGCAAGAAGCACATGGAGAACCTGAAATCTCCATCGCTGCAGGGGTCTCTCAGAGATCACAAGCGGCTTCGAATGAAGAGAAAGACATCACGCGGCATCAGCTCATCGAAGCTTCGCGGCATCAGCTCATCTCAGAGCTGACTCTGGCATCTACTCTCCTCTCGCTCCTGGACCCCTCGGGTGAAAAGAAGACCACGCTGCCTCTGGAGGAAAATGGCGGCGAGGACCCAACCTCAACTGAGACCTGGAAATCATTCTCAAAATGTTTGAAAGAGGATCCGTTGCCTCAAGATTTGTTTGAGGATGGTTTGGGTGTACCATATATCAGGTTGGCCAGTTTTCAGGACGACGTGCTGGGGGTACCAGCCTCACCAAAAGAAGGGCGGCGCAAGGGCACCCCCACCAGTGTGAGCTTGGTCCAAACTCAGTGGGCTGCGGCTGATGTGAGCCGCGAGAAGGGTACATTGCAGAGAATTTAACCGTTTATCTTTGTTAAGTAATTAAGTAATTTAACATCATAAAGTCCTTTCTAATTTCACTGAGAAGGGTACATTGCAGAGAATTCGAAAGTACTTTATGAGGAAAGTACCTCCCAAATCTTCGCTTTCCCCTTGCAGAGAAGACTCGTCCCCCTATTGAAAGAGTCGCCGCCCTCCATGTTTTCGGCAGGGAGTCCCCGAGGCAAAAATAAAGGCAGGGAGATCCCCGGTTCCAAGCTGAAGAACACCTGGAGGTCGGTGGCCACATTGGCACCTTTGCGTCCATTTGTGATGTTTTCGAGGCTGGGGGTGGGGGGTGAAGGTGAGGCTGGGGGTCAAGGGAGATCGATGGGGGTGAAGGTTGCTTGACAGAGGAACTGCTTGACAGCCTCTTCTCAAACGTTAGTATGTTTTTGTTGCCTGGTGGCTCATGCTCATGGCTCATGTTTTGCCCGACGAACTCGAGGCAAGATCCCTTGCTCTTGAACGTCGGCTGCGAACCGATGGGAGGTTGACCTCCGGAGACTGGGATCGGCTTCAATCATGGGGTCCTTCAGCATGACATCATGACATGGGGTCCTCCAAAAAAGGGGTCCACATGGTCATGGGGTCATGGTCATTCCATTCAGTCCAGTCATGGGGTCCACATGCCATGACATCATGACTGCCATGTGGATGGTGGACACCCTCCACGGCCCCCCAACATTGGGATGCCACCAAAGCCCAGCAGCCGCCGCTCGGTCACAGCGGGTGGGCTCGGTCGCCTCAGTGGATGGGGACCGCTTTCGGTAGCACGGCACCACACGCGCGGAGAACTCGAGGCGGCTCAAGAGAACTTTCGAGTGAAAGGAAAGGGTGTGTTTTTTTTTTCACTCGAAAAAGCAAAAGTGCAGGGCTTTTCACTCGCTGGTGGATTTGCCCATGAAAAAGCTGCAGAACTGAATGCAACAACGAAACGCACTCAAGTGCGCGTGTTATAGATGGTCTTAGATAGATGGTTTAAGGATGTTTTAGGGGCATCACTTGCAGCACTCACCGGTCCAACCAATTGCATGGCGAATGGCTGAGGCTGGACTCCGGAAAGGAAAGGACACGTGTGGTGGACTGAGTGGTGGACCATTCAAGGATCAAACGACACACTTAAGGAGTCCACAGTACTTGTACCCAAATATATCTACTGTATGTAGACTCCCAAATAGATAGGCAAGTAAATCTCCACTAAACATGCATTTAGAAACCGTGCCACAAATACTCTTTGGGGACCAATTTTTATACTTGTGGATGCCAAGTGAATGCACGACGTCAGATCATGGGGATCCGCGGGCCAATCTTGTGGGCCAAACTACCAATCTTGTGGACTTGATATACTTGTGGAGCTCCATTTCTTGGCCATCCGACTTCCGTGCTGCCCGCGTGTGATTGAGAGCAGCTTGCCGGTGCTTTCCTGGTTTACTGGTACCAAAAGATTGAGAGCTTGGAGAGTGAAGGATTGAAGTGCATGGGTGATCTCAACCAGCAAAGCATGCCTTGTGACAAAGGCCCTCGCAAGAGTACTGCTTCCGTAACTGCAGGTACTGCAGCTATAAACGCACGCAGCCTGCAAGTAGATGCAGGATGATGCAAGTAGCACCTCACTTCGCTCACGTCTCCTTTCGCGCTCTCACCACTGAATCAACACCTCGACCTCGCCTGTCACATGCAGTTTCGCCTGTCACCTGTATCACATACCCCCCCCAAAACAGGTCTCCTGGACGAAGAGCGAAGGCTTCTCATGACCCTTTTTTGGATCTCTTTCGCCAGGATCTGGTGTGGGAGCGTGATTCTCCAAGGCGAAAGGACCGGAGCTTTCGATGAACGGTGGGTTACGTGGTGAGCTCCGCACATTTTGGAGAAAGCAGGTCGGTGAAGAGGAGGAGCAATATTGATGATCAATAGCGATGTTTTATGGGAAAGCATGGATATATAACCGAGGACAATCTGTACATGTTCCTCTACAAGGGAGTGTCGGACACTTCCTTGAAGTGCACTGTAGTGATCCCTGCTTGCAGTGTCCACGGAAGAAACTCCTGGTGGACATGGGCAACGGAGACATCCAGAAGGGCACCCCCCAACCCAGGTTCAAGATAGACTTGGCTGGCACCAGAATCCGTGTTGCGATGTTTTTGGGCTTCTCACTCATGCCCGACGAACAGGATGCCCGACCGTTGTTGGTTGTTTGAATGGGCGGCACCCAACAAGTCTGGAATTGCGGCCACCCCCTGCGTAGAACCCGTGCAGCCTTAGTGAAGACTCCAAGGTACTTGTACATGATGGCTTTCTGGTATTGATGCTTCATGCTAGGAGAGCCTATATATCAATGGCTCTAAGGCGCCGATGCCCAAAGGGCCTTGATGAAGAGAACTCCCAGGTCCTCGAAGATCGCGTGAGCGGCGGCCATGCAGAATTTAGAGTTGGTGGATTACCGGGAGCATTTGTAAACCGTAAAACCCTCTGCAGGGCTGCGTTTTTTCTCAACCAACCGACCACGACCACCTGTGCAAACACGAAGAGACGCCACCGCGACCCGTATGGCTCTCACAGATCTTTTCGAAGCGTTCGACCGGCGCCGGGGACGGTGTGTTCTCTTCGCCACCGCGCGGCGATTTGTTCGAGCCATGCTACGTTTGAGCTGGGCCCCAGCGCTGTGCGTGGCGGCCCTGCAGTTCTGGAGCTTGGCCTTGGCTCGAAAAGCGCCCAACATGATTTGGATCATGGCCGATGATCTGGGCTGGGGCGAGGCGTGACATGGAGCCGGGAGCCTGGGTTATAGGTGGGAAGGTAGGCTAAAAGAGTGGCAGATGTCAAATAGAACAAGTTTCGATGTGGTTTTGAAGGTTTTGGACATGCGTATTTTCAGTTGTGGTGGCAAATGATGCGCAAATCACATCTCCATGGCATTTGCTTGAAGGGCACAGCTAGATCAAAAAACCATTGTAAGATGTTGTATATAAACGTGTGTGGGAAGCCGTTTTTCAGTATGGAGAGAAACCCTCCTGAAATTAGGCCTTCTTTGACACCAGGTTGGCCTGTATCCTGCGGAGTCTCCGCACGGACGCATCGCCACGCCCAACCTGGACCAGCGGCCTGAAGATGAGCTGAGTGGGTCACTGTGGGATGTGGGTTTTGTCAGGAAAGTCTCAGGAAGCTCTCTCAAATACGAATATCAATCCGTTTCCCAAGTGTTAGAAGTCTACAGGATCCCTAAGACTTCGATCTTGCAAGGACGCACATCATCCCAAGTCATCCCTAATCCCGAAATCCGACATGTCAGTCCACATGTCCACGTTGTCGAGTCAGATCTTCCACTACCTCCTGGTGACCCCCCCCGGGGTTCACAACCTACCAAGGTTCGGACGGGAAGGCGTGCGCTTCCAGCAGGCACGAGGGTCCGGGGGTCGTTTTGGTGCAGATGGTGAGGTAAAAAAGGAAGAGTCTTGGGAAGAAGCAAAAGTGTCCATTGGTGCGCAATATTCACCAAATTAAGGCCCACAAGCAGTGGTGTATGAACAACCCATTCAGTACCCACCACCCATTCAGTGGTCTTGATCTTCGTGGAGAAGCGGTTGTTTGGGTCAGAAAGAAGAGCTTACAAGCACTTGGTCTCCCCAGTGCTGATGAAGCGAAGCTGAAGAATGGCGCTGTACCGAGGAACCTCACCAAACAGTGGCGGTTAGTGAGTATAAATCTACTCTCCTGGATACCAGCGCCATGGATTTTGTGGTTTTGACCTCACTCGAGGGAGATTCTTGGGGCGCCCTTTTCGCCGCAGCCTTCGAACCTCGCGCGTGCGAGCTTCGCCACGGTCAGGCCTACGCGGGCTACACCGTCTGCGCGCCGAGCCGCACCACGTTCTTCACCGGGCGCCACAGCGGGCACTTCCGCGCGCTGCAGCTGAATGGTGAGGAGTTGAAGCCTGAGCCTCAAATGGCACCGGAACTGGGGGGAGACATGGGGAGAAGGTGAGCTGAGGGCTGAGGGGGGAACTTGGATGGTTCAATCGCCAGGTAGCGAAGATGGGTTTCTACATTCCGCTTGGAAAGACCTAAGAGCTGGCAGAGAATAAACTCGAGCGGGATCTGAGTCAAGTCAACGTAGGCATGTTCTTGGTGCGGTTTCAGCCGAAGCTCCTGAAGGAGCTGTTGTCAGGCTTCATCGCTAGATGATTGAGTATGGTTGGCCTGCGCCGCAGCAGTTTCCGTCTTGCGAAGCAGGGCCTGGTGCTTCCGAATCAATTTTGTCTTTCACAGCGTGTTCTGCGGGCAAGCCCCAGAAACATGAAGTTTGGGATTTGTGTCTAGTGCTTGAAGATACTTTGAGGATAGCTTTTACGACAAGCAGTTACAAACACCTGAACATCATGGATCTTTAGTCGTCGACAAACACCAGCCCTTTTTGATGTGTTTTCAGACCAGGGAGGTCGGTCTAGGAGCACCGGCCGCCCTCAGACCGCCTAACCTGATTCGCCCAGGAGCAGAACTTCACTCTTTTGCCACAGCTCTTCCAACGCGCGGGCTTCCGCACGGGGGCCTTTGGGAAGCTGGCGCCACTCGTGTCGCCGCTGAGACAAGGCTTCGACGTTTTCGTGGGGCAAGTGGATCAGGCGCTTTGCCACAACATGTACCCCAAGGAGGGGTTTCTGGGGACACTCGGATCAGGAGAGTTTCTGAATCTGGGATGGCCAGGTGTCGGTCCCTGGAGTGGTCTGATTTAAGTCTCTTTTTTTTCAGCGCCACTTTTTCTCAATGGAGTGAGTGTATGCTAAACTGAGAGACGTGGGCACCGTCGGGAGCACCGTCACTTCAGTGAATCAAACCCAAAAGAGGCTCATGTGACTCATCAGTTTCCCTCACGTTCCTTTTGGTTCCGGGCTTGGAGCACAGTGGTGGGAACTTGTGGTCAACCCGGTGAAGGTGATGTCAAGGCGGAGTTTGCAGAGGGTGCAGTAGAGTCAAGTGTCAAATTGTTTTCCTTGCATGCAGCATCCTTCGTGAGACATTGTGCGCCAACCCTGGTGAGGAGATTGACACTGGAGATGGAACACTGAATTTCAAGCTCTCCGGGAACATTCATTCCCCCAGCCCGACCAGGGAGCGTTGTATGCAGAGTCCTGACTCTTACAATTACACCATCGATGTCTTTCACAAGGAAGCGATGTCTTGGATGCGGCAAGTGGCCCAGACCTCGCAACCCTTCTTCTTGTACTTGAGTTACACTGTGCCACATGCTGGTGGCTGGGGTGACGCGCCTGCCTCGCCAGAACAAGGAAATCCGGTGCCCACAGACATGGGCTACGGACATCAGCCGTGGCCGGAGGTTGAGAAAGATCACGCAGCAGTCATTAGCTATCTGGATGACAAGGTGGGAGCTCGAAAAAAGAAACTATTTATGCATTATGAAATTATGAAGGTATCAAACAAGATCAGACCTTTGAAACATATCGAGAGTTTCTGGATCGCATCAAAGAGTTTTTCCCATGGTGGACCTTCTCTTCCGGGGGGTCGAAGTGGACCCCTGGAGCGATTTTCACCAGGTGGGCGATGTCATGAAGCAGCTGAAAGCATTAAAGATTGATGAGAAGACCATGGTCTTCTTTGCCTCAGACAATGGTGCACATTTGGAGGGAGGTCATCAAATCGCCTTCTTCAACTCTACTGGAGGTGGGTCGTCGAGGCGGTAACGCCTTAAATCCTTTCTCACTCAGTGACCGGTCGTTGAGGCGGATCTGTCATACTTCCTACGTTTCTGTTTTCCCAAACCCCCAGCCAAGACTGAAGACTCAAGACCAGGTCTGTCAGGGCACAAGAGGAGCATGTACGAGGGCGGTGTCCGCTCTCCAACCATGGTCCGCTGGCCGCAGCAGATCCGTCCGCGAACCTCGCAGTTTGCGTGGGCCTTCTGGGACATGGTGCCGACCGTTGCTGAGCTGCTGGGTGTCACTGCGCCCGAGAACGATGGCATCAGCATACTGCCAGAGCTCTACGGACAAGAGCAACAGGAGAAGAAATGTGGTGGTTCCCAACCAGATAGACGCGGTAACATGTTCACATTCTGTTTTGGTGTTTTCTTTCGATCAGTCGATCCAGCCATCCCATGATTTCGTCCGGTGGAAAGGCTCGTGGATCCAGAGATTTCGGATGCCGACTCTCTGAGGAGCATGACTATTTGTTCTTCACCTGGATCGGCGAGGGAAGGTCTGGCGGTCTGGGTCCCGCGAACGGCGACGGTGCCCGAAACGGGCCTGGTTACACGGTGCGAAAGGGCGTCTGGAAAGGCTTGGTGCCCCACTGCCACGACACGAAGAACTGGAGGCCCAGCTGGGCTGATGAGATGAAGCTCTTTGATTTGGAGAGCGAGACCTGGAGAGCAAGAGGTTAGCTGGGTGGATATGAGAGTTTTCAGGTTTTCAGAGACAGGTTTCTCTTCAAAGGCAGAATTGAAGGTCCGAGGCTTCATCAGATACATGACACTCCCGGAACTAAGCACATTCGGCACGCAGGAGGTGTGCTGCTTGACTTGGCCACAGAGGTCACTTCAGCCACTTCAAGTGGCCAACGTGACCAGTGGCCGAAGTGGTCGAGGTAGAGTGGCGAAAGGAAGGCTGAGAGAGGTCGAGGGGGCGTAGAAGTTGAGCGTTCAAAGGGATTGTAGCCTGCAACATTCTATATATTTAGACTCCACACTTGGAACAAATACTTTGCCCCAACTGACGCGTCCAAGCGTCCAGGCGACTGACCAGGTTGCAACAGGCCCGGCATCCTTTGGCCTATTTAGAACCTGCGTGGTGAGTGATCTTCAACCAATTGCACCGAGCCCAGCTGTTCGAGTCACCGAGCCCACCACGGTCCGAGCCCACCACGGCCCGAGCCCACCACGGCCCGAAGCCGGAACAGGTGGCGGTAGCGGTGAAGCCCCCTGGTTTGTAGAGGTTGGTAGAGTCATCCATCCAAGGGGCCTGAACGTTCCATTTCCATGAGTTCAGGGAGTGTCCAGAGAAGACGGGTGCCACGGAAACATTGACCCTCCAGCATCCCTCAAGGCTGGAATTGGACCTCTCCCTGCGAACGTGGACCAAACACCCTCGGTCCTCCTAAGGGCCAGACATCCACTTCTGTTCTTCTGCCGGTGTGAACAAACATGATTGATAAACCTCCAAAAGGTTGGCCGATGGTCGGTGTGAACAAGGGGTCACGGCATTGCGACAGAGCTTCGCTCTGTAATCTCAGACCCTGGGCTAGATTACAGTATTATACCTACATATAGTCCTAAATATGCACACACACGTGCACATCCCTCCAACATTTTGTGGAAACCTGCTTCTGTCGTTTGAAGATAGCAGGAGTCTTGAGTCTGCTGCGTAGTTTGCAAGTCGGCTTTCTCAAAAGTTTCCTCAAGCTACAGTCTGCAACTGTAGTTTTGGCGTGGATGGTCTAGGTTGCTTCATCTCATCCACCGGAGGCCTCACATCCGCCAAACGAGGCCTCTTAAGATCCATCCATGTATAAACGGTATAAGCTTTACTTTTATACTATAGACTTATCCCCCTCTGAGGGCCGAATGCAGACCATACACCAGATCTGAGGATCCGACTGAGCAGAGGGACTGGGCCAAAGCAAGGCCTGAGCTGGTGGATGAGCTGAAGCGCCTCGTGATGGCTGAGGGCTTGAGCTGTGCCGCGGCAGTTGGTTGGGCTCGACCGACCCGGCTCCGCCGGGGTCGAGGTTGATCCGCAAGAACATGCAAGAACGAATGTTCATGAAATGTAGATGGACGTCGCCTTGGTGTTGATTTGCGGGTGGGTGAAGAGGATCATTTTCTGTTTTTTGCCTTTTCAGAACCTTGAACATTGGACTCCTTGAAAAAGCAGAATCCAGGCACAGTTGACTTTTACAGTATGATGGCTTTGCCAAGTCTTCTGAACACATTTTCTCTGCCAACCCTGGTTTTCATACTCTATGCAATGCGGAATGGTGGCCCCTTGAGCTCTGAGGTATGTGCTATCAGTGTGGCTTCTCTGATGACGTCATGTCAAGTGTGATCATCTAGTAGAGCCCGTTGCAGCCCAAGAAGCCTCGACTGTGACCCCGACCAAGTGCCTTGTGCCGCGTCCCCAAAAGGTGGGCGGAGACTGGTCGGGCTGGAGGGCAAACCACATGGCTGGATGTCAGGTTCACTCATGTGAACCCCATGGCTGGATGCCAACCTCCCCAGGGCTCCTCTCCTTCTGGGAAGAGCGCCGCTTTTCACCGCTTTTTTCCTTAGCGGTCACTGTTCACGTGACTTGGGAGTCTGGGAAGCAGTAAAGCCCTTCTGTAGCACCTGTTTTTTTTCCATCCGTTTCTTCCCCAGAGCCATGTGCCGCCCCCCCTTTTGCCGCGCACCACGACCGAGCCAGGAGCTTCTTCCTGGAGCTTCTTGTGGTGCCTGGAGCCTCAGATCGAATGAGCGGCTTGTGGCCTGCACGACGGGTCACCGGGATATCGTCGGTTGGACTTGTAGTAAGGCCAGGAGCCCCTGGTTTTGCATCGGTTGGACGGACTCTCCGAAAGAAGCTGTGAAGGTCGTTCATTCTCTTAAGGGATGAAGCACTCTGGGAGAGATCCTTCCAGGCGAGGGTTTGAGTTTTTGGTTTCGAATCAGATGTTCCCCAAAGCCATGGTCTGGCAACTGGACTCGGATTTGATCATTTTTTCTCGAAGCAGACGGGAGAAACATGGGGTGCAGACGGGACAGTCCACCTCCTGGAGGGCCTAAATCTCAGTAGTCTATAATTCAGACTTGAAGAGTCAGGCGACATTGCCCCTAGCTGCCACACCGCCAGACCTCACAGGGCGGATCGTCCGCGGAGCGTCCGCTCGTCCTCACGTTGCTCGGCATCCGCGCTGCGTGACTGTGGCGACTCGGACCTGCAGCATTTTCACTCAAGACTTGCCTTGATCTCCGTCCGGTTCTCACCCAACAAGGCGCGATGGAGATGGATCGGAAGGTGTTCCACAGAGTCCAACCAAACAAGGCAGACTTACTTGACCCCTCTTGGATTTTGTTGGATGTCCATAAAGCCTTGGTAATGATGTCTGGGGACCTGCTCCCCCCCTTAAAAGGCAAGCGACTGTTCCAAGTGATGCTGGAGAGGGCACCTCGTCCAACTCTTGGTTGTCACATCTTCTTTGGACTGGTGATTCTTCGGCCGTTCCCTGCCAAAATATGACCAGACCGAAGTGGCATGATGAGCCCTTTGTCAAGGTAGGGAGGGGTTCTCGCTGAAGTCGTACTGAAACGATCCATGGAAGTGGAACAATAAGTGGAACATGGCATGTTTGGGGCCCAAGCAGGTGGGCTTTTTTTCCACTTCCATCTCAAGTGACGACTACGTCTCTTCCGACCCGTGACCGGTCCGCGACCGGTCCCGTTCGCCTTCGCGGCGAGGAGCAATGACTGAAGCCGAGGCAGTGATCCGTGATCAGTCCGGATGGATCGTCTCTTGACCGAAGAAAGTAAGGAGTTCTGTACATGGCCCCGAGGGATGGTAGACTCTTTATAGGGAGTCTTGTATCCAGTAGACAGTAGACATGGAACTTTTTCCAGCAAAGAATTGCGCATTCGACCTCCAGATGGTAAAGGAGAGTTTTCCGCCTGATCACCCATTCATCTCCATTCATCTGCATCCTCTGCCCTTCACATCCTTCATTGCGCAGTGCTTCCGCATCCAAGCAGGTTCGTGCTGCAAAGCAACAAACGCGGCATATTGAATTCTGGTCCAAGCAGAAGCTTATCCCAGATGACACCAAGCAAGGTGCCAACAACACAATGCCGGTATCGCACGACCAATCATCCCACGAGCATCAGACTTACCTGAAGGATCCTGAACTACATCACTGAGGCACAGGCAAAGCGCTGACCGTTCAATGATCGCCCTATTGAAACCAAGGAACAAAAGCCACTTGGGAAATGCCGGAGCCAACAGAAGTCGATGTCTTCGAGTCTTCAACAAAGAGATATCTTCAACTCTTCAACTGGCCTGTGTGCAGAAACCGGGACAAAGTCACAGATCCTTATATATCCAGATTTGGGAGAGTTGTGATCTACAAATCATGTGATTAGCAATTCGAAATTCTTGATTGACCGTGGCTTTATCCGCTCTCAGTGCATTCATCCAGTTGTGTTGTGCAAGTGTCGTATGCATCCTTCTTCTTTCGCATGTTTTTTTTTTCGCTTTGTCAGTTTGTTGCCAAGTTCGCAGGGTGTGGGTTGGGGTTTGGTTGTGATCCTTTTGACCAGCATTTTTGTATATTTTTGTACAGGCACCCTTTCTGCACCGCGACCGGCCGATTCACCAGAACGGCTTCATGAGAACGCTGATGGGTTGGGATTGCGTGCTCTCTGTGATGCTGACATGGAAAACCCGAGTTCGCACGGATGCCGAGTCCCGAGGTGACGAGTGCGAAGAAGGATCTGGGACCCCTGGACTTTACCGGCACGGAGCCCCAGGGGTGGTGGGGCGGAATGGAACGCCCGCGCGCCGCGTCGCCGGGAACGCCGTTGGAGGTGGGGCGGGGCGGAGGACCATGGCGGCTCAGGTCGGTCTGGTGCCCAGTGGTGCCACTTTCCCACAGCCACATCACAGACTGAAGCAACTGCGTCTCGAATTCGGTGGCGCGATCTGCAGGAAGTGGTGGGTTGCTCTGCCCACCAGCCAACGTTGGCGCACACGTTCGGTTGGGAATGGTCTTTAAACAAAGCCTCTTTGAATCATGCGGAATCATGCGTTGATATAGTTGTTGACAGCTGGCTGGTGGAACCCCAATGAGCCCTCTGACTTTTTCAACTTGTGCGCCAAGAACCACCTAACATCCGCTGTTGGTGATGAAATCGTCCCACCTTCCCTCACCTTCCTCGGTGGCGACCCACATGTCGACCAAGCCAGGCCGCATCGGAGGTGGCATGATGGCGGATGCTCGACGGAAAACCAATGGGTCACGTGACGTGACAGACTGGGTGACGTCAGACGAGACGCGGAGTGCCAGGATGATTATAATAGAAAACGAGAGTATTCCCCTGCAGGAGTCCTGTGAAACAGGTTGGGCAGCATTCGGGCGGGCCACAAAAAGGTGGCGGGAGAGGGTCGGCAGCATTCGGCAAGCAAGTTCAAAAACAAAGAGAGTGTTCGGCAGCAAAAAGTAACTATATAGTATATATATATAATATATTATATAGATTACATAATAATTAGATATTTAAATATTGGTAGTAATAATAGCAATATCGGCATCACATAACCATGTTTTTGGACATCTGTAGTTGCTCTACATACAGCTATATAGTAAATAACTTATCCTTCTTTACCTGGTGAGAAACCTAGACAACAGTCAGTCAGACATTCACAGGACTTTGTACCCGCAATCATGAGACAGAAAAGGACTGCGATCGGCCGCTCCCGAATCATTGGCCCCCAAATCCTAAGAGTTTGCTCAAACATTCTCCAACAAATCTTAAAAACCATGGTTTCACTGATGTTTCACTCCCGTGAACCTGAATATCATCATACTCCATCCTCTGCGGTCCGGTCTGACCCTGGCGCTCTTCATCTACCCACTGACCAGTGGCAGAAGTCCGCGGGCGTCCGTGCGGGTCCAGCGATCGACGCCTGAGGATATCCGGCGCCGCGCGCCCTTCTACGTGAGCGACTGGACTGAGGCCTTTTACCCCGAGAACCTCCAGCTGCTCGGCGTTGGGTGAACTTCTGAGAGATTGGGTATATGTATTTGAGTTGGGGGAGACCCCCTGGGAGGTCATCATGTAGTGTGGCATACGCAGCCCCGTGGGCACGAAGAGCTTAAAAAGGCTTAGCCTTTTCGCGTAGAAGGAGGGTTTCACCCGCCTCTTGGCCCGACTCCCAGTGCCTGAACAACTGGGGGAAGCGACGTGCCGAGCCAAGGGCTCCACGAGACCGGTCGGTCCACGAGACCCGTGGCCACCGGAGGAGGTCCGGACCAGTACCGAGAGGTTGAGATGTTGGCGCGAACGGAGCGATCGGACGCTACGACCGGGGCTCCTGGCCGTACTACTAGGGACAAGAAGCTACGAACGGAGCAAAGGGCCTCGCTACTAGGGGGTCTATTGAGGAAGACGGCCTCCACCATTCTCTACCTCTTCATCGCGGCCTTGGCGCCGGCGATCACGTGACTGGGTGGGAAGAGGAGAAGCAGTGGGGAGGGGCCGCCACTGGTAGCCCTAAGACTCTAAGGGCCAGCAGAGATAGGACTGACATGATTTTTGAGGGATTTCTTCTATGCATTGGCATTAAAAAGCGCTAGATCTCCAAGGTCACACGTGTTAGCAGATCAGGGGGGGAAGACTGGAGCAGCTGGGCTCGACTGGGCTTCAAGGCTCCCAACTCCCATCGATTCTCCGAGTCTTCGTCTTTTGACCCGCCAGCTTTCACGCTTCAGACTGGCCAGTAGCCGAACTATGCCAAACTGTTTGCCCAACTAACCTGCCCCCCAATGACCACATGGGAGCCGACCTGGCCGTTATTTTTTGGCGGGAGCCGACACTCCACCGGCCGACTCACTGGAGCTTTCTGGTCTTCCCCCTTTCTCCCCCTGGCTTCCCCGATCGACCCACGGCGCCCCCCCCCGAAAAAACCGGTTCTAGGAGCGATCCAAAACGCCACGAACGGGGCTCCTCCGAACGGACGCCCCAAAAGGTTCGGAAGCCGCTTCCTGGACGGCACCAACGGTGCCTCGGCCTCCGACTCCCGCAGACGGGTGAAAGGGGTTTCGACGAGTCGAAGCGGAGGAAGTCCAACGGTTTCGACATCCCCACACATTCCTTCTATTTCTCAACAGATATCACCGGTCTACATTGGTGGAGCACACTCTTTGTGTTCGTTCCATTGATTTGCATCTCTTTGGTCCTCTTCAACGACCCGGACCCCCCACACCCCACCATGCTTTTGGCCGCCATGCCTGGATGGCACGTCCCACACACTTGTTGTTGATGGAATTTGAGCCGCGAGTTCTGACGATTTTCCGGCTACCCGGAAAATTTTGGACGCCCAAATGAGCCATGAGCCTTAAGTCAAATTTATGAATGCCCATTCTGGCTGGCAAGTTCTCCCCACGACATGAGATGATGATGATGATGATGATGATGATGATGATGATGATGATGATGA
>CAXAMN010024139.1:1412083-1425549 GCA_963970005.1 Durusdinium trenchii | reverse complement strand
ATGATGATGATGATGATGATGATGATGATGATGATGATGATGATGATCTTGTTGACAACAGACTGAGGTCAGTTCGGTGTTCTGGAGATGATCATGTCCACGTCCATCAGTGGAATGCTCTTCAGCCACATGGTCTGCCATTAAGAGAGGAACGACCTATCATGCGTGAGAGACGCTCTGTTTGGGTTGGTGGTCGACGATGGGCGATCAACGAGTGGCAGGGCCTTGACCTCTCGTCTAGAGTTGCTACATGGCCTGCTAGATGAGTTGCTCTGCCTGGATTGTTTCGGTTTGGACGCAGACTGGAGCTGAAGACTCCGCCGCCGTTTTTCTCCAAACCCCGTGGCGCCGTTTTGACCGTTTTGAGGCACCTTTGCCGGGCAGCCTTTGTCGATCCTGGGCGCCACGGGACCTTTCTTGGCCTACACCTTGGCGCCCTGGCGCGCGAATAACATGGAACACCGGCGGGTCGTTTGAGGACTGCCAAAGACGTCCACCTTCTGAATGGGGCAAGCGGGGCCGGCCAGTCGGCCAGCCAGTCGGCCTGCTGTGAACTTCCGAACGAAAACACCGCCGGTCGGCCCCCCCCTATTCCAGTAGGTAAACCCCTTGAGACGGAGAACTGTTCCATCCTCGCGGGCGCTCCGCGGGGGCGGTCGCTCCAGAGGCGAAGAAACGCCGGTGGCGGTCTGCGGATGCTGAGCCACTCTATAAACCTGCCTGTTCATGATTAGTGGCTGAGCTGGCAGATGCTCTACTCTATGTCGTATGTTTAGTGGTGTAAGCAAATTCTTACGACATAGGCAGATGCAAAACGTTTTCAGAGCTGAAACCAGCTTCCTTCAAAGTGACCTTTTTGGAGTTAGCAAGTGACTGTTTGCAGGCCTAAGTGACCTCAAACCAGGATATAAAAGGGGTCACTTTGAAGGATCAGGAACAAGTTGATTGGGGTTTCAGTTTTTTTGGGCCTTGGACTCAATTGGACGAGTCGGCCATGTTTCCAAAAAATTTCGCCGAGGCCTTCATGGGAGGTGATGCAGTCGGGACGTACTCATTCTTTCAAGTCGTTTTTTTTCCAATTCACGATGTCATGGTGGATTAGGCCGTGGAAAGTCGGCAGAGTGGTTGCGGACTTGGGGGCGGTTCATCCCGCAGTCTGGTTCTACCGGCACTGGTGTCGATCCCTGAACTCAATGGGTGGGACCTGCACACTTGTGACATTTGCAATGAGAGAGAACCATAGGTCTTCTCTCTTGTTTTTGTTCCATGTTTTTGCTCGTCGTTTTTGCTTTTTCTTTTGGTTTGTTTGTTTCTCTTCTCTCTTCTCTCTTCTCTGTGTGTTCCCTCCCTCCCTCCCTCGCTCGTTCAACCCATAACTTACCCAGATCCCACAAACTTCCTCCTGAAAAAACACCTGGAAGAGCTGGTTTGCTCACCATGAAGTGCTGATGGCACGCAATCCCCCTCCGTCCAATCGTTGGCAGCTCGTGGAGCTCGGAGCACCTAAGGTGGTCTATGATTTGGGCATCGCCTTCAACCTGGAATTCATGCCCTTGTGTTCCGTCCAAACAGAATCTCGCAAACCAGAAATCTGCTTTCACATGAGGTGTACCAGCTCGGGACACACCCCAGCGATCTAGGCTTAGGACGAATCTTGGTAGATTCTTTGAGATGTCATTTGGCCAGAAAAAGATCAGAAAGATAAGTTACTGTAATTTGATCCACGAAACCACTTGATGGTATAGAAACCTTGAGGTATAATTGCACCAGTTGGTTTTCTGCCTTTTGAAACTCTTTTGGGCAAGCGGAGGGACACTTGAACTCCATGGGATTTTCCGTTCAGGTGTTCCCGTTTTGCGAGCAAAATGGGGTAAGAAACAGTAACGAATCCTATTGACATATGCCACCAGAAACACAAAAAATTTCAATACTGGACAGCAAAAGACATCATGCAGGAGTGGTGCGTCTTGTGACTTCAAACCAGGTACTTCTGGACCTGCATGTGGTGCGCATTCTTCACCATTGTGGTTGCCGTGTTCGACCTTTGTGCCCTCATGAAGCATGCAACATGGCCTTGCTTACAGGATTGGCCGCTTTTCACGCCGAACACCGCTGCGATGTTTGTACAAAGGGTTCCTACAGCATTCGGAAAAATGCAGACACACACACACACACACTCGGGAAATGCATACTGAATTGATGGCCCCAAGCCCTGGAGAAGCCTAAGTGAAAAAATTGCCTGGGTATAAGGGGTAGTATGTAAGGCGGTCTAGCGATCTTCACGAGGCCGCGGTTTCTGAAAGTCTCAAACTCCAAAGCTTCACGGTTCGGCGGGATCGAAAGCGAAGACACTTGTCTGCAGAGCTCAAAACCGACGCAATGGCCAATGACTTGTTCTAGTGACAAAGGGGCCCAGGAGGAAGTGAGTGGTAAACACTGCAGGTACCTCTGGCTGATCAGGCCAAATATCAGCACGGAGCTTGACCATCTTCGTTGGATCACCAGTCAAGTCCGTGGGGGATCCCCCTGCTTGAAAAGAATGACCGACAGGTCCCTTATGACAGCAAGCGTTTCACACACACGCCTCCGCGAAGGGAGGCAAAGGCAACGGCTGATGTGCACGTGTGCACGCAAAAGAGACAAAAGAGAAGGCGTGAAGAGAGAACGAAGCAAGACGAAAGTGTGTGGTTGCCGATGGAGGAATAACCAAGTGAATGGGGACAACCGATGAACCAAGCCTCATTGAAGCGAGCCTGTGGGCACCTATTCCTAGTTTGTTGAAGAACGCGCGTGTGCACAAACTAGGGTCCAGCAGAAGTGCACGCAAAGAAGAAAAGGGTGAAGATGACAGGATGTCAAGACAGAACGGACATGAAAGAAAAGAGGGAGACGGTGTGTGGGGGCCAATGGGGAGAGAACCAGATGAAAAGGGACAAGCCGGTGAACAGCCAAGCTTCATTCAAGAACCTCTTGCAAACACCTCGTGTGTTGGTAACTACGCTGCGCGCAGGGGAGGGCGGGGGCGGGAAAAAGAAAGGAGAAAAGAAAGAGGACACCCGAGTACAAACACGAAAAAGGAAGAGAGAGAAGGGGAAAGGAAGAAGGAACAACAGGTATTCCCAGTTACAACAAATGAATCCAGGGACGCACCACAAATGGGGCGCCTGGATATTGCATCCAGGGATGCCCTAGAGAAGGGTGAGAAGAAAAGAAGAAAAGAAGGGAATAAAGGACGGGTCAGGTTCTCCCAGCTACAACACAAGCGTCCGGGGTGCCTGGGTGTTACATCCAGGGATGCCCCAAAGAGATAGGACAGGCCCCCGAGGGGCCTTGAAATGTGACCACTGCGGTCTGCTCATGGCATTCAGCCTGCTCTGGTCCGCTATGGACGACTATCGGCCTTCAGCCTGCTCAAACTCTATCCAAGTCGGCAATGCGTACTGAATTGATGGGCCCTGGAGAAGCCTAAGTGAAAAAATTGCCTGGGTATAAGGGGTAGTATGTAAGGCGGTCTAGCGATCTTCAGGAGGCCACGGTTTCTGAACGTCTGAAACTCCAAAGCTTCACGGTTCGGCGGGATCGAAAGCGAAGACACTTGTCTGCAGAGCTCAAAACCGACGCAATGGCCAATGACTTGTTCTAGTGACAAAGGGGCCCAGGAGGAAGTGAGTGGTAAACACTGCAGGTACCTCTGGCTGCTTGACCCTCTTCGTTGGATGAAAGAAAGACCGGGCTTCACACACACACACATCACTTCCAGGCATAGAGGTTGATCGAGCGCAGATTGTTTGATACGAAATACGGTGCAGAGCCAAACAGGTTTCCTTGATGGCTGGTATGGGTGAAGAAACTTTGATAAACTTTGTCACCCCTCATCGTCTCAGGTGACTATGTTCAGCGAAGACATCTTCGCGGGACTCATCAGTTTGATCTTCATCATCGACGGAGTCAGGCTGCTCTTCTACCCATTCCCGCCCCTGTTGCTCACAGGCGTCGTTTCCACCCGAACCCCCAGTTGAAGCTCTGTGCCCCAAAGAAGAGCGGTCGAGTGCGGGCGTGATGTTTTGGGTGGTCAGTATGTGTTTTTTCGGGGGGATTTTTTTGTTTCACGCTTGTTTTAGAGCTCTGAAAGCTCGCAAGACGAAGGATCGGGATCGCTCCAAGGAGCAGACACATTGGACCCTGCTGTTTGTGTAGTCAGCGCTGGGTTGGGTGGGTTGGCTTTGACCCACAAAAGGACAGACATCTATTTACTGTAGCAAGGGATTTCACTGCAATGGTAATGGGGGTTCAGTAAATGGGGCAGACAATTCAATCAAGATTATCCAGGTCTTTTTGCCAAGCTTCGACGCACACCCGCGTTTTTCAGGAGTGAACTCTGATGAACTCTGGGTGCATGACTTGTGCTCAACTGGATGTGATTGGGCGGATTGCCTCTGCGATGCTTCCTCATGTCCGCCGAGCCTGTCGGGTTCGAACCCACGCCGAAGCTGCGAGACTCCAGTGACGAGTGCCCCTCCCGGTTTGGTCGGCAAAGCACATGCGCCTGGGGCAATGCACCACGGCGGAGCATCCGGTGGAACATCGCGAAGTGTCCATGTGTTTTTAAATCTCGGAGCGGCTGGTCCTAACGGTTGACGTGTGGGGCAGGCCGATCATCCAGAACTTCGCTGACTGCTGGTTCGTGAGCACTGAGTGTGCCTTGACCCCAAAGGAGAGGACGCTTCGAAGGTTTGAAGACGTTTGCAGCGGCTAAATCTCCACCCGCCGCCCAAAAAACTCTTGGAAGATCACTTATTCCTACCCAAAATAGGTAGGTGGATCAAGTGCAAAAACGACTTGTTCGGGGGATCGGTTTCAGCGACCTCGGCCCCTTACCGGGACCCGAGGTCCAGGTCCACGGAGGGGTTCAGGTCGGAGGTATTGCAACGCGGGTTTTGGGACATGTTTCCATGGCGACATGGAGAAGAAAGCGACCATTTCACCAGTGGTGATGGGGTATTTTCCACCCGGTCAAAAAGGGGTTTGGTGCCTGTTGTGCCTATAGACCATGCGTCTCCTCCTTCCGATGTGGTCGGGTGTTGGACTATCTACCCGAACGGCCACTGTTTTGGTACCTTCCCTGAGGATGACTGGGTGAAGAGAAGCCTTAGAACTTAGAGCTTAAAAGCTTTGTGCCAAATGGCTGTGGGTCAAAACCTGGAGCGCCAAATCCTGGTGGGTTGACATCCCTTATAGAGGAATCTGCTAACATTCTCAGTGGTCAACCAGGGTTACGGTTAGAATGAAGATACTTACAGCCACACTGACAAGGGTTATCAGAATTATTTTGATTTTTTTTTGGTAGTTCTTGTTGTCATTTAACCGTTACGGGGCTTTGACCCACAGCCGCCAAATGTCCATTTGCATTGGCCGCGGACTGCATTTCGCTGGTTAACACCATTTCGCTGCCAAATGTTTAGGGACCCCATTCGCATGCCGAGGCGTGCCGCCGGTGCCCTTGCCAAGCGCCTTCTTCGAGCTCTTGCTCTTCCTTTACACCTTCGGACCCGCCACGCGCGGCACGCGCCTACCGCGCGCGGAACGCGCGCGGTGAAGCCACTAAGCCTCGAGAGGCCTTTGGTGTTGGTGTCAGCTGTGTCACTGCTGTGCCACTGCTGCGGTGCAGGAGTCGCCAGCTACCTGTCCCACTTCCGCCGCACCCCGTGGCTTCTGCGTCCCGTGCGAAACTTCTTCGCCGCTGAGCTCCGAGGGGATCGGTGAAGAGAGCGGGTTGCACCTTCGTACCTTTCGCACTTTTTTTGCACGGGAATGCGAAATGGCACGTGTGTCTTTTTCCCCTACTTCAGCTATTGATTGCAGATGATTGCAGTATGTTTTGGCTCACTTACCGTTTTCACGACTCCACAGCACCCCCAGGAGAGTGGAAAAAAAGCTCTCCAAGCTTTTTCATGAGCGCTTTCTGCAACATCAGCAGAACAGGACTGTTTGGCAAAGCTGCCAGGAATTTGATCGGTTTTTTGGTATATTTCATTGGAGGGGGTGGACCTCATGTGATATTAGAAGCAATTGCACACATACACACATACATGCCACTTCCTCTCATGATCCCCCTTAACATTCAGAGCAGTGTGGCCACTATGATTTGGCCCTTGACACATCAATGTGCGAAACAAGTCAAGGGCCATTGGTGCATTCTTATTTTCCCTCTCTCCATCTCTCTCTCTCTCTCTCTGCATGCATAGATCGCATAGACTCTCCCACCCCTCAAACTGTCATTGACAGGATGAAAACACCGAGTTTCCTGGCGTTTACACGCTTCACCGCTGGGAAACCCACCAGGTCAGGTGAACCAGGCCGAAGAGTGGCTCCGCAGCCATGGCACCGCAGTCAGCTCAGGCCAACTTCGCTGTGACGTTCTCCCTGCTTACGGCCAGTGCGCTCGCGGCCATTTACTCGACGGAGACTGGGGTCGCGGATGGATGCGACGTGCACGCGATGGATGGACCGAGATCCTGAGTAGCATATCCTCCACCTTGAACCCTTTTTGGCCTTTGTTTGGGACCGCCCGATCTTCGGCCGCAAATCCTCACAAAAAAGAAGGGGGTCATGTCTGAGTTCGCAGCGACCATCGGCACGTGTCGCACCAGGCTTAGATGGAGCCGCGACGAAGCGAAGACTTCCGTTGGTCGTCGGTGAAGTCCGTAGGGGGTTTTCTTCGAAAACCCCTCCGACAATGGTGCGAATGGAAGTGCAAAGAGATTTTGGAGTGGGTCCCTTCTTCTTCCTTCTTCTTGTACTTACAAGACTTGCTTTCTTTTTGGGGTGGGGTCTCTGTGAGTTGGCTGTGGTATGTGGCACCAGCAAGAAGAGACGTTGCATCAAGGCACCAGGTGGCTGAGGCGAACACCTCTTGGATCGGCTGAAGATTGGAAGGGAGAACTTTGGAACTTTGGATGTCTTATCGAAGCCTTTTGAACCAGACAACTTTTTTGGCGAATTTTTCGACCCTAGGGCCTACTCTAAAGGTATTAAACATGGCCCTGGTTAAATGTTAAGCGCGAGTGTAAGGGTTCCTGGTTTTGACTCAAGATATTCTCAGTAGCTTAATCCTCATTCTCGGTTCTTTTCGGTCTGCAGGAGACGAACTTGCGGATGCTCTCCGTGGAGGCTGAGCTGGCACCGGCACTGATGCTTGGCTCGGGGCCACCAGATGACAGGGCGGGTACTGGGGGTGGCGAGTGGCGGCTAGTGGTCAAAACCCAGACCCAGACCCTGTAGGTTGACCATGTTTGGTAGTTTTTTCTGTTCATTTTCGGTCAGAAACAGTTAGTTGTTTTTCGGTTTTGACTCCTAGGCACTAGCCAGGTGTCGAACCACATTGGATCATTTGGATGACCAAAAGAACCTATATTAAAAGAACCACTTGGTCCTTCGAGTGGCAAAGACGCCTTGCATCCGTTATGCTGTCTCTCGTCGTATAGATGGTGCCCTATGACATGTTCTAAAGAACGGCCACTTTGTTGTGGCCGCCCTGGTCCCAACCTTTCTGGCCGACCCCTTGGGTGCGTAGACCAGAAGGCTTCTTATGTGTTGACCAGAAGGGCCTGGTGTTTTGGTAGTTCAATGCTCTGTACTCAGTCACGGCAGTGTACCTGTTGAGGTCGTGGGCGTGAAGAAACACCCGCGGTTGTGGTGATTCTTGTGTTGATTGTTTTCCCGCCCCATCCTTGTGAGCGTGTGTATATATATATATATAAGATTGCATAAAGTTATTTTTGTTTTTGTCTCTTTCAGGGTTCAAAAACGAGGAGATTATGCTGCCCCCCGGCTCTGATATGGAAACCTATATAGTGCTGTAAAGCAGCTCCATCGTTCCCACTTCAACAGCTATGGGCTAGGAAAATGAGCATCAGTGCGGATGGTGCTGGGATGGACGTGAGGTTGTGGGTTGTGGGCCCGGAGGTTCCTTTTGTGGGCACCGTACTTTGGGATCGGCTTGAAGGGCGCTCACCACATGTCGTGTAGAATGAATTTTTGGTCTTTTGGGACTTTGGCAATATGTGATCTCAATTTTGGCAGCTCTTCTGCCAATTCGCTGAGACTTGAACAACGGGGTTCACCTGCCGACTTCCAATGCCAGTGAAGAGGGGGTTAGTGGTTAGTGCACGTCGTAGTGCACCTCCCTCGAGAGCTTGGTGGTCACTGAGCCATGAAGTGCTGTAGAGTTCTTAGATGTTGCATTGCAGAGTTTCCCAAGTGCTCGCCAAGAATCACACATTGACTGATGACATTTTCCCCCTCCAGGCCAGATATGAAGGCCATCCAGGTAAAGGGAGGTTAGTAATGTAGACTCTTGATGAATAAAACACCCCAAGTTTGAAGAGGTTTTTCAATTCAACCGGGGGGGTTATTCAATGTGGCGGCTTATTAATACACCCCATATGGAAGGGGGTTTTCAATAAAACCTCTCCGGTTCTCAGGGACTTCGCGAGGCTTTCGGACGACGCCCCCAGACCGTAGAACCACGAGGACCCTGAGTTCGGGCGCCAAGCGGCCGTGGATCGTGAATCCCATGGGTATCGAGATGGAGCTCCTTGGACATCGAGGGTATACGAGACTCATGCGTTTCAGTTTTTCGTCGCGCGTGGCGTTGAGATTGGTATTTTGCGAGAGTTGAAAGAGTCCAAGTAGGGGGAAGATGGCTGAAAGTGAAGATTCACCAAAAAGGGCGGGGGGGCTGCAAAGAGTGCATGGATGAATTCTTGCCCTGGTGAGTCGCTTGGTGAGTCCTTCTTCGAGATGTTTTGACATAGGTCGCACATCGTTCGAAGGTGTTATAGGTGATTGGCTTTCCCCAAACAACAGCCTTCCCTTTTTTGGAGGCTTGTTATATACATCGGACATCAATTCCGGCCTTGGGAATCAAGTGAACTGTCCCCCACACACAGCAAGAGTTCAGTCATCAGTATTTGTGGACTTGGTGCTGATCCGGACATCGGACATGGTCTTGAATTCTGCTGGGTGAGCCCACGGGTCACCCCATACACCACCGTAACGAAGTCCTCCGCACGAAGTCCTCCGTTGAACCCACCTGCCCTCGGCGGGGGTCCCTCGCCCTTGCCCGGCGTGGCGTCGGCAGATTCCCTGTCTGGGGCATCTTCTTCGCCATTGTGCCTGCAATTGGGTTCGCGGTCCTGGGACGCCCGGTGGATGATGAGACTGGTGGAGAGGAGATGTTTCAGGGCGATGGACAGGGCTGAAAAGAAGGGAGCAGAAGCACATGTGACGGCGGCAGACTGAGGTGAAAGAACCCAAAGGGGGTGAAGTGTTCCTGTATTTTTGGGCGAGGCTAGAGGTTCTTTTTGGATGCCCCGTTGAAAGATGCTGCTTTCTCCGAAGCGTTGTGGTTTTGGTGGGAATTGGCATCGGGTGGTACAGTTGGGTGGTTGGCTCGCAGAGGAACGGTGGAGCACTAGAGGTATCACCAGAGCTTGGGTGGGTTTGGAGGGCGGGCATGGCGCGGCCGCTGATTTGTCTTGTTCGAGGCCGCTGATTTGTGTAGGGTTCACAGGGATCTGGGCCCCCCCCAACCGATCACCTGTGCCACAAGCCACAAGCTGGTGGGGCCAGTCTCGAACTTTGGACAGAGACCTAGTGACCGCCACGGAAGGTCTGGTGAAAGGAAGGATCGACGAGGGATCATAGATGAGAATGGCGATGGACACAGGTTCATCGGTTCATCGTGAGATTGACAAGTACGACAAAAGCTCAACAGAGCGGCCGTGCCTTCAGTCAAAGGGAGACTGGACCAGTCTTTCGGTGCTTCAATGGTTCCTATGTTTGGCTCCTACCCCATGGGATTTTGGACAGATTGAAGTCACCACGGAGGGTTCTTTGGAGTTGAAGATGTTTGAACATCCTGAATTTCTCCCAGCTCTACTGACGGATTGTGGAAGGTTCTGCCTTGACAAGACACTAGGGTGGTCAAAGGGCCAAGCAGGTGTGTCTCAACTCCTGATCGCTTTGGAAGTTGCCCCCATTGGCTTCCGCAACTGGCCCAACTGGCCGTGGCCTTTTTCCCGAATGCGTAGCGAAGGGTTCTCGTTTAACTCTGGGGGCTTGTTCGCGACGCGTTGTCTCAGCGTCCGCAACCGTCCGCAACCGTTCGCAACCGACCGCGGTAGGGCGCTAAGGCGCTGCCATTGGGGGAAGCTTTTGGAGAGGGTTTCGGATGGAAACGTGACGTGTCAGATTCGTGTGAAATAGCGTGCAAACGTTTGGACATGTAAGATGTTGAAGTGTGGAGGATGATTTCACTGCGCAGGCGCAGCGTTTTGTGAGATCCGCAGTTTTCTGCGCAGTTCCATTGGGATTAGCGTTTGGAGAGTGGTGTTTTGAGGTGTTGGACGTGGCCGTGCCATTGGGGTTTGCGTTTCAGGGTGTTGCATCGAAGCTCTGTTTTCGTGACAAGTCTCAGCTGAAATGGCGATTTTGGTGGATGGGACTGTGATCAGAACGGGTCGAAATCATTCCAAACGTGTGGTGCGGTGCAAATTTTGTTGAAGCTCACATGATATGATAGTGTCACTTTACTTTGTCCGGGCTTTGAGGTGTGGAAGTGCGATTTTCGTGGCAGGCGCAGGGAGTCGTGAAGTTGCGAGGTGTGACGGAGGTGACATTTCGTGGCAGGTGCAGCACTTTGTGCGCGTTAGACGTGTGGACGCGGAAAGATTCGTGGCAGGCGCAGGGAACCGTGAGGTTGTGAGTTGTGGTCGAGGTGAATGTTGCTGTGACATTGGGATTGGCGTGTGAGCGGGTGTTGTTTGGAGGGGCTGGAATCGCGAAACTGCTTGGCAGGGCCGCGTGATGTGTGTGCTCCGACTTGACTTTTGGAGGAAGTCTCGTGCGAAACGCTCGTTTTGCAGACTTTGACATGTGAGTTTTTGAGGAACGTACGAAACGCTCGTTTTGGAGACTTGACGGGTGACTTTTGGAGGAAGTCTCGTACGAAGCGCTCGAAGCGTGACTTTGGAGGAAGTCTCGGTACGTAACGCTCGTTTTGGAGACTGTACGCGTGACATTTGGAGGAAGTCGCGTACGAAGCGCTCGTTTTGCAGACCCGCAGTGTGATTCGAAGCCTCGCCTGTGCCCTGCGGATTTGCACGCCCTTGGTGGAAAGTGCGTTAGCGAGGCGCCGTGCCACTGGGGAGCGCGAAACATGCTGGCGTAAACGCGGCGTGTTGCTGGTGATCCGGATGATAGGTGGTATCACGTGATATGTTTGCTTCTAGTGTGTGGCAGACCGTGTGGCGAAATTACGTTCGTGATGTCGCAGTGCCATGCGGATTTGCGCGGCCTTGGTGGAAAGTGCGTTTGCGTGGCGCCGTGCCACTGGGGAGCGCGAAACATGCTGGTGTAAACTTGTAAACGCAGCATGTCGCCGGTGAGCAACAAGAGCGTCCCACAAAAGTGTTCTAGAAGAGTGTCCCACAAGAGTGTCCTGTAAGAGTGTCCCACAAGAGTGTCCCACAAGAGTTTCCTACAAGAGTTTCCCGTGAGAGTGACCCACAAGAGTGTCCTACAAGAGTGTGCTACAAGAGTGTCCCGGAAGAGTGTCCAGAGTGTCCTACAAGAGTGTCCCACAAGAGTGTCCCACAAGTTTTTTCCCCAAATTCTGCCCCACAAGAGTTTCCTACAAGAGTGACCCACAAGAGTGCCCTAGGAGAGTGTTGTGCAAGAGTGTCCCACAAGAGTGTCCCACAACATTGCCCTACAAGAGTGTCACACAAGAGTGTCCCAGAAGAGTGTCCCACGAGTGTGTCCTGTAAGAGTGTCCCACAAGAGTTTCCTACAAGAGCGACCCACAAGAGTGTCCCACAAGAGTGCCCTACAAGAGTGTCCCACACGCAAGAGTGTCCCACAAGAGTGTCCCACAAGGGTGTCCCATAAGAGTGTCCCACACGAGTGTCCTATAAGAGTGTCCCACAAGAGTGTCCTACAAGAGTGTCCCGTAAGAGTGACCCGCAAGAGTGTCCTACAAGAGTGTCCCACAAGAGTGTCCCATAAGAGTGTCCCACAAGAGTTTCCTACACGAGTGACCCACAAGAGTGTCCTACAAGAGTGTCCCAAAAGAGTGCCCCGCACGAGTTTCCTACAAGAGTGTCCCACAAGAGTGTCCTGCAAGAGTGTCCCACAAGAGTGTCCTACAAGAGTGTCCCACAAGAGTGTCCCATAAGAGTGTCCCACAAGAGTTTCCTACACGAGTGACCCACAAGAGTGTCCTACAAGAGTGTCCCAAAAGAGTGCACCGCACGAGTTTCCTACAAGAGTGTCCCACAAGAGTGTCCTGCAAGAGTGTCCCACAAGAGTGTCCTATAAGAGTGTCCGACAAGAGTGTCCTACAAGAGTGTCCCACAAGAGTTTCCTACAAGAGTGTTCCACCAGAGTGTCCCACAAGAGTGTCCCAGAAGAGTGTCCCACAAGAATGTCCCGTAAGAGTGTCCCATAAGAGTTTCCTACAAGAGTGTCCTACAAGAGTGTCATTTGGACATATGTAGCTTTTCGATTTGTTTGCATTCGGGTTCGTGGGCGCCATCTTGTTTCTGAAATAATGTGTGGCCGTGAACGAACAAAAGCAACCGGCGACTGTCAACGTGTCCTGAGGATACTTGGACCAGAACTTGACCAGCGTCATTGTCAATCGGCCATCCAACAACCTCCAGAGCTTTGGAAAAGGTTTGGACCAGGGCAAGGGTGGAGGAACAGGGGCCCAGGCTTGCCAACACGAAGCGCGTCGTTTCACCTAATTGCGTCTTGTATACATTGGTGATTGAAGTGCAACCCAAAATGCTCCATACATAAACATCCCCTCAACCCGCAGCGCCTCGTGTCTACCTCGATTCTAGCTTAGTGCTAGGGTTCGCAGCGAGTCTGGCTGAAGGGCCAATCTTAGCTACTACACTGGCCAGATGAAAGTTGCGCTTGTTGATGTTGAAACAACCCTATCCCCCCTAGAATCCTACACCATGAGACAAGGGAAGGTGTGGGCGGTCATTTGTCACCCCGGAAAGCCTATTATTACTATAAAATTAAAAGGGTGTGATAATTGACCGTCCCACACCTGCCACGAAAATTAGACTTGTTAATTCGATCCGCCGCTGACCTCAGAGTGTTTTGTAAGAAAGCTAACAAGCGTAAACTTTTGTTTGCCTGAAGGGCAGCTCAGAGCAAACATGTAAAAAACGTGCATCCGTTCAACCTCTGCTGTTATAGCCCAACTGTGGACAAGCGTTATATATTTTATTTCAAAACATCAAACACACATAAATGTATCTACGAAGATTATCTATTTTTATTTTTACGTTTTTAGATATGTTTGGTAAATAAAAATATATGTAATGTATGTATGTATGTATGTAATGTAATGTAATGTAATGTAATGTAATGTAATGTAATGTAATGTA
>CAXAMN010024139.1:1294932-1412073 GCA_963970005.1 Durusdinium trenchii | reverse complement strand
TATGTATGTATGTATGTATGTATGTATGTATGTGTAAAGAGGACAGAGTACTTTGTAGATTGACATTTCACTTGAAAAAAAACCAATCAGATACCTGTCAATGCAACACCCCTTTTTTAACGCACTGGCCAGATGAACGTTGCGCTTGTTGATGTTGAAACTCATGACAACCCTACCCCCCCTAGAATCCTACACCATGAGACAAGGGAAGGTGTGGGCGGTCATTTAAGGACCAGCAAGCCCTCTTCATAAGGCCGGTAGGTGAAGAGGAAGCGACCGCCAATACTGCCAGCACGAAATATGACAAGGCCATGTTTCACAGTACTGGGCTCATACCGGGCGTCAGTGAGGAGGCCCAGCAAGACGCCGACAACCTCAGGGAGCATCGAACTCTCCTACTCAAGGCCCCCATTGGCCTGCGGGCGAAGAACCGGTGGCTGATGCCACAGGAACTGCCGAAGATTGCCTGTAGTTTGCTCAAAGAGAGTGGTGAAGCCTCACTACAAGAGCTTGTGCAAGCAGCAGAAGAAGTCAGTGGCAAAACTTTAGGGTCAGGATGGTACTCCCGTGAGGACTGTCCCTGTACCCTGCCTGCTGGAGCAAACTTGCAGGCAGCGTACCCAGAACTACGCCACATTCTAGACACCCCGGAAAGCCTATTATTATTACAAATTTAAAGGGTGTGATAATTGACCGTCCCACACCTGCCACGAAAATTAGACTTGTTAATTCGATCCGCCGCTGACCTCAGACAGATTTGTAAGAAGGCTAACAAGCGTAAACTTTTGTCTGCCTGAAGTACTCACATAGGTTGCCGCCAGCTACTCCGCACACCTTACACCCATTTGCCTTACATTCCCTTCCAATCCAAGCCTTTGGCTCTCCATTTCATTGACCTTCCACCTTTGCAAATGCCTCACTACTACGCCCACCTTGCCCACCAAAATCTCTCCTCCCTCTTTGCTGCCCACCTCCCCAACTTCCCGTGAGAGTCCAAGAAGGGCTATTAATTCATATCACCATACCCAGTGTGTCATGTGGGTCAACGCACCAGTTTAACCAGTTCTTTAGTAGCGCAAATCTTTAACCGGCGCTTTAGCAAAACGGACTTGCTGGGATGTTCGACCCTGGAAACTGAGGAGGTTGAATTGGAACACGTTGACTGTGACCAAGATTCAGAGAGTGTTGTGTTACGGATGGTTTTTGACTCAAGTACAGTGGTTTCAGAGTAGATGGTCACAATGCCCAAAAGGTGGTGTATATGGACCTCCATCTAAAGGACATCTTCTGGTTTGTGCCATCTTCTCTGAAAACACTGTAGATTGAACGTGGAGGTTCTGAGATCCTTCTGCATGGCAGCGGTGGCCGCTGTGTTCTCATCGTTTTATCATATTTTACCCCTAGGGTCAGGGTGGTGAGTGGTGGTGGATTATATATTACTGCCAGGCGGTGGGGTAATGTTTGAGTCACAACTTCCCTGGTTCACCTCGCAAGGAAGGGCCCCGGCTACCATCTGGACCTATTCGTCCGCGGCGCTGTGACGTTGCCCGCCTGCGCCTTTCTGGGGCTGCCGCTCTCTGTGGCCTCCACCGTGCCCTCCATCACCCACGTGCCGAGCCGATAGAGAGATCCATGCGGAGGAGGGGAGAAGGAACTCGGAAGGAGTTCTTTTGGGGTAGGACTCCTAGGTGGGAGTGTTTGGCAGTGGATCCACATTGCGGTCCATTGAGATTCCATGGAGGGTATTCTGAGGTGATCTTTGGCAATGGTCCATGCTGTGTATATGGACCCTACCATTTAGATTCGATGTACCGCTTGAAATGTGAGGTCATGCGCCTGGGATGTGTCGGGGGATTATCCTCCGAACGGAGGTGGATGGCATGACCCCTGGATTAGTTCACCGAGGAGTTCACACCCTAAAACATCCAAAGACCCTGGATGAGCTATTTCAGATTGAGCTCCAAGTCATTGGTGCAGGCTCAGCCTGGATTGGACCGTCGGATCCCACATCCACATCCCGAGTCCGTCGGATCCCGACGAGCCGCTGACCTCTGTCCCACGTGACCTCCGCAGCTCCGCAACCAAACAGACCTCACACCAAGGTGATCTCTTTGACCACCTATGAGGTGCCGGGGTAGCACGACTCGGTCGTCCGGGGGGGTAGCTGTACGTCCTCCGAACACCGCGTCGTTCGTCCGGCGGGCTTGGTCCGGGGCTTTGTCCGGGTCTGGCTGTGGCCCCAAACACCCGAACTGTGCCCTGAAGTTCCGTTGAGCCTCTTTTCCTTTTTCATCCTTTTGGCGTCACCTGTGACCTCTCGACATTTGACCCATCCCGTGGACAGGTCTTTTCATCCAACAAAGTGATAGGTTTTGGCTAGGAAAGGATCGCTTTGGTTGGGGATAGGTGCTTCAGCGCAAAAAGAGAAGGATCCAGGATATGCAGCCTGAATCCTGATTGGTTTGTGGTTTTAGGATGATTGGCATCCCTTCATGGTTCTTCGTCGCAGGGGATGTGTTTGGATCGATGATTCTCATTCAACTGGGATAGGTTCCGAGCTGACAAAAGGTGCTCAAGAGAACAGGAATACCGGTCTAAGGTTCCCATTTCCTTGGTCACGGGGAGCTTTTGGGCGACAATGACGTACCCAAAGCCAAATAGAAGAGGAAGTAGCCATGGCTTCGGGCAATACCTAGCCTGTTGGGCTTCTCACATCCGGTGACCATACCTGCACTACATATTACTGTAGGTTGTACCGTACCTGTGCACTCTCCGACCGCGACTGTGACGGGTCCGTGTTGGTCAACCCCCGACCTGCTCAGCTGCCGCAGCTTGCAGGTGCAGCAGCTGCCGCAGGGTGAGCGCAAGGTGCCAGTGAAAGTGGTGGAACAGAGAGCCACGAACTTCCTGATTCATGAGCCTCGGCTGATTCAAAAGCCTTGCTATTTCTCTCAGCGGCGAGGTAAGAAAACACCTGCGTCATCACCGTGTTTTTCTGGGACGTGTTTTCCCATTCAGAAATGAACAGGTGGGAAAAGGTTATATAATTATATAACCATGGTTAACCTGTATTTTCCTGGGAAACTGAGGGAGCCCGTTTGGTTCATGAACGGACGCATAGCTTTGATGGATTCTGGTGGACCGTGGAGGTTCTGGTGCAGGCTTCGCGGTGTGTTTGGTTAGACACTGTCGGAGGGGACACTGTCGCGGTGTGTTTGGTTTCAGCGATGTTCATTCCAGTTTGCGGCGTTTGTTTGTTGCCCTGAGGGGTTTTGTCCACTGTTCAACGGAGATATGCCGAATGAAGAGCTCTGAAGCGCCCAACACGGCTGCGGACCATAGGTGGCCGTCATGAGTGGAAGACGAGAGGGGTCTGAGAAGCTCCGTCAACCATGAGCCAAGCTTGGTGAATCCCACTTGTACAACAAGGAAACTACGGGAGGCCTTCCAGTTCTAGATCCACGTGCTTAGATTCTCGATGCTTCTGAAGCACTGATCAAAAGGAAACTCAGTGGCAAATGGATCATTGGGTTGTAATACGCCATGCAATCCCCAGATCGAGCCCTTTTCATATCACAGCATGGCTTGTGTCACCAAACCGTATACGGTATACCCGTTGTCGTCACCAAGACCCGTGTCTTGGTCACCTTGAACTGGACACCAGAGCCGCACCACCAGAGCTGCCGACCTCCACCGAGCCGACCGCGGCATCGACGAAGCCTGAAGGTCCTCATCGGCTGCGCCTTGTTCTTGGCTCCGGTGCTGAAGTTTCTGCCCCGCGCGGTGCTGCAAGGCGTCTTCTTTTACATGGGTATCGCCTCCTTGACAGGCGAGGCCCTGGGTTGGGAAGGGCTGGTTGACGGGGTTGGCCTTTGTGGATTGAAGGTGGATTGGCATGGCCATGTTTCATTTTTATTAGGGGGTGGGGCTTTAAGAGAAGAACGACTTCGAATTGCTTGTAATTGACTGGATAACTATTTTGATTGTAGGGTTTACATGTTTTCATCATTGTGGGGTGGCCCTCTTGGTAAGAGGAGTAGACCCCAACTCACAGCCACCTAACTTGAGCAACCAAAAAATCTCTCTCCCCCCCTCTCTCTCTCTCTTCACTCTTTCATCCTGACACCCAATCGTATGATTCAATGACTGGCACGAAGTAGATCCAAGAGTCTTTGTTCCTGAGGCCTTTCTCCTGGGTGAGCACTCTTGCGAAGCACACCCTGACACCTCTAAGACTCTAAGCGCCAAGAATCTTCACGATCACCCGGGACCCGTGCTACTGTACTTATTATATATAATATTGTCCTTAAGTACTAAGAAGAAGCTTCTAGGGGCTCCTGGCCTTACTACTAGGAGCAAGGACGCTACTAGGGGCTCCTGGCATCGCTATTCTTACTAGTAGCAGTAGTAGCAAGTGTGTACTAGAACTTAAAATGGGAACACTTTCGACTGGATCTTTGGACCCACAATACGGCAAGACTTCTCCTGAAGCACACAGCAAGAGACTGATGGTGTCTTTGGAATATGATTTTGCATCTACAAACTGCATGCTTGATCTGGCTTGTCATACTCATGTGTGACCTCAATCACAGGAAACCACTTGGAGCCCCTGGCATTCCCCTCGCTGTTTGGTCTGGGTAGCTCTAGGTTGCCAGGTGTTTAGTCTTTGGAAGTGCCTAGGGCACAACTGGGCAGGGCCTCGAGCCTCGAGCGAGCTACCTTGTGGCCGCCGGTCCCCGCAGAGGCAACAACCTCTTCGATCGCTTCTTCTTGTTGTTCAAATTGGAACGCAGGCAAGTGGGACTTGAAGACCGTGTGCGCATCGGAACACCGACACATGAGAATCCATAACGGATCGTTTGTATCCTTTTGGAAGCATATTCAACATAATCCGACAAACGTTCGACTTTCAAGCTTCAGCTCAAAGTTTTCTTCCTTCGTTCAAGCGTGCTTCCAGCCCAAGACCAAGCCCACCCGTAGGGGACCATGAAACGATTCCACTTCGTGGCCCAAACAGCGGGAGAAAGGATCTTCAGGCTAAAGAGACTTCGACCGGACCGAGCTAAGCCGGGGGTCCGGCAGACCGGGCACAGGGAATGGGGACGGTGCCCAGAACCCGAACCCCACGAAGGAACCGGCCTTCCTACATTTACGTCCAGAAGCTGCCCATCAAGCGCGCCGCGTGGAGCGGAGAGACTTGGGGGCGGGGGTTGGGTGTTCTGGGGGCCCGGCGGTCCGGCTCGAGGTGGAGAAAGGGAGCCGAAGTTATAGCCAGTTGCGCAACCACTGGTCAGTTCACATCCGCTCAAGCTTCTCCGGTGATTTCGTGCCGGTTTTGCGGTTGCCCACTCCAAGCAGTTGCAGGGTGGGTCGGATTAACCCTCCCGAAGCCCATGTGGGATTGACTCACCCTGATTGTTTTTGATAATCGGAAACCATCAGACCTCCTAAAGTGAGATGGGATCCTGTCAGCTAAAGTTCATGGATCCTGCCATGGGATCCTTGAATTCATCATGTTCCATCCATTTCCTCCCCACTTTTTCGAGGTTTTTGGAGGAACAGACCATTGACCATCCTCACAGTATCGCTGAGAGTCGACCTTCTCCGTCTGTTCACAGCTGTGAGGTGCACCTTTACACCCTGGTGCAGCTCATTTGCCTTGCCATCCTTTATGGCTTGAAGGAGATCAAGGAGCCGTGGTTTGATGGGCTGGGAGATGGGAGCCAGAAACACCTGGGAGGGAGAGATGACAAGTGATACATCTTGGGGGTGTCCTATTACCTGTAACAGTCCGTAAACAATGATCACTATTTTAGAGTAAGGCCTTTACTGGCGGTTAGTTCAACAGAATGCAGCATGAGTTCAACAGCTGGGGGTTCGTCGAATGCAGCCCCCAGGCTCTTGTTTTTTCGCCTCGCGACCACCCACCCAGACTTCCTCCGCGGGTTGGAGGAGACCTCCGTGGTCTTCCCCTTCTTCATGGCTTCGCTGGCGATCATTCGCAAGGTGCGCCGGGAAAACCTTCGCGCTCCGCTGCGAACCCTGCACCTCCGCGGAGCGCCACTGAGGCCTTGCGGTGGATGTTCACCCCGGAGGAGCTTAAGTATTTGGACTCCTACCCAGATGAGGACGAGGAAGAGGCCCGGCCGGGTCGCGGGTGGAAAGGGTTCCAGTCCGGGTCGCGGTGTCGCCCGGGACGCCACTGCCGGGCATCCACGTCTCCGGGTCACTGCGCCCAGGAGATGGGACCACAGCCGGACTTGGAGAACCTCCCTGAGCCCCCCCAGGCGGGTGAGACGATTCGATGAAAGACCACCTGGGCGGGGGGAAGCCCAAAACACGAGTCGTTTGGAACCGGCGTTGGATCGATCTGACAAGGAGGTCCAACCTTGGCATCTCTTCGTCTCCTTTTTCTCGGTGCGACCCGAACTCGTGATGATTCGACCCGAACGGACGAACTCGTGGTACTCGACGGTCGACGGACGAAGGCGACGCGTCGGCGATCTGAAGGCGATGGGCGTCGAACGCCAATCCGCATCGGTCCTGAGAACACGGTGGCGTTCGAAAACCCTGGGTCCTCAGGATCGGTGATTTGGTGAAGGGAAGCTCCGAAGATCCACAGAGCGCTGAAGGTTGGGTCATCATGGTCGCCCCAATTAAGGAGCTACACAGTAGACTGGGATTCAAAACCACTTAAAAGAACAATCATATGAGATCATACCTGGACCCTCCCCAAAAAACACCAATGGAAGCCTATAGGTAGTGTGGGGTAGTTCATTGGACACCCCTTGGAGGGTCCTGGTATGAGTTTTTTGTTTGTATTTGGTTGCATTTTGTTCCCTCAAAAGACCCGGGTGCACCAAAAAGCTTCTTCCAAAAAGCTTTCTTGTCGCTTGATGCTCGAAGCGTGTAGCATCAAGCCCGTTCAGTGACCTTTTCGTTCCCACGACTTCCTTTCTGCCAGTGGGTCTGCGCTATGGCAGGAAAGCAACGAAGTCAAGAAGACCGGGGAGAAGGAGGTGGAGATCTAAGCAAGTGAGACCCCCCCCCCACCTGCGCGCCAAGGCCCGAAGGAGTCGAAAACGAAGGACAGTCCATTGTTTTTTCCGTTGTTGGGCTGGACGCCAGCCCTAGGTGCGAATGTGCTAAGCTGCCAGCTTGCATAGACTTTGCTGCAGCCTTGAAAGATACTTTGTATGATTGGATGTTCTGAGTGGACTGGTTGGGATTGGCAGAACGCATTCATCGAAAGATCAGTGGGGGGCATCTTTGAGGCATTGTTTGATTTGGCACCTTTGTTTGCATTGAAGCCAAGCCCGAGAGGATATTGCTTGTGGTTGCCAAAGTTCCGATGTCAAAGAAACCTCCTTTTGCCTCAGCTGCTTGTGGAAACCACCGACACCCGCGGTTATATACTGTGGCAAGTGGATAGCAGAGATAGTATTGTTGTTGTTGCTTTAATCATTTCAGCTGGTTCCAGTAAATGGAGGGAAGGTAGGAGCTGGAACACCTGCATATTATCCGGAACTAGACACCTGCATCCTCAGACCTGTTGTGTCCTGGTGCTGTTAAATGGGACACCAACTTTCCCTTTGTAGACCTACTGTACTTAAATGATCTTAAATGTATTCAGACCGCCAGACCTTGCGGTTTTGGAAGCGAGCTTTGGCGCGTGGGAAAACGGCGTGGGAACGCAACCCATTTTTCCAGGCAATCAGCTCTGACGGCCAGGCCCATCGTAGAGATTCGTAGAGCATGGTAGAACAGGCTTAGTTGAACGATCCCAAGTCATGACTCAGGGTTGGGGGCGTTTACTCGTTTGGATTTGTTCCTACATCCCTCCGATGGCCCTCCGGGGCTCACTGGGTTTGCCAGGAGATGTTTGTCCCTGATGTCGGCGATGGTGTTGTCTCATTCACGTCCGTGTGAGACGTCTCATAGAGGTGTTTCTGTATTGCAATTCTTTTCTGGCTTCAGTGTTCACGTGAACATCGAACATCCAAAAAAACCATACAACGACTCACCATAATGCGTGAATTACCTGTGCTGCTGCAAGAACACCGACCACCCAGACATCTTGCAGTTGAAAGGAGTCATTGTGTCTTTCCAATCCTAAGACGTCCAGTGCCGTAATTCAACCTGGTCATCAAGCAGAGGATTCCCTCCGAGGAGGGCAGGTACAAAAGATCGCTCTTGCGGGACTTGCCCAACCTCCCAAAATATGGCCAGAAGTTGAAGGCTTTCTTGGGACACTTCTGGGCGGTTTTCCCGTTCACTTGTGGCCCTAGGCCACGCCACAACCTGTTTCCACAAATGACTACTAGTAACAAGGGCATCGCTACTAGGAGCAAGGACGCTACTAGTAGCTCCTGGCATTACTACTAGTAACAAGAAGCTACTAGGAACAAGGGCATTACTACTAGTAGCTATAGAACTGTGCTTTTCCGCTGCTGATTGCCAATAGATGACTTTTTTGGTGAAGTTTTCGGCGGCTGGACCTGCGGGTGGGCGCGGCCTATACTGACGAGTTTCTTTATTTCTCAGATGAAGGTGTTTGGAGCAAAGCGATCTGAGTGGGTTTTGCTAACATTTGACACCTGATGGGTTTCCGCTTCCATCCATCGACCCGAGAATCTTCCATTTGTTATGCCAAAACATGAGATGGGTCAATCCTGACAAAGACCGTCTTAAGAGGGGCCAAAGAATGAACAACTCTTGGATTTCCAAAGGCTGTTGCCAAAGCCGATACCCCTGGTCCAGGGACTGCCACCTGCTAAATTTTCCAAACCTGGGAATTGTCCTTGATCGTTGAATCCTTATGGTTCCAAGTTGCGGTTGAAAGACAAGGTCCCAGGAATGCTTTTCTGAAAAAAAGCGTTTTGCTCACCAATCGCTGTCCTCGTTTAGAGTGGTGACAGTGGTGATGGTGAAGGTTGTGTTCCTATCCCCGGCACTGTGACCGGGCTGTTGGAGCATACCGCTGGGATGCCATGGCGATAAAATTCTCACTATCCAACGTAAATAACATCAATTGGTTTTGATCTTTGGGGGTTGGTGCAGTTTTTACTTTTTACATTTCGGTATCTTTGGTATTTTCCATTTGTCTTTGTTTTGAGCCTTCTATTTTCCAAGGTCCTATGTTGAAATCTCCTCGTCCTCACAACACTTCTTGGACTGCAGCCTTTCTGCCTCCGCTATGTCAAGCATTTTCCATCATTTTCCAATCCCGAAGATGTTGGGATCGTCGGACCATGCCAGGACCCTTTCAAAACTAGGAGATCTGGACATGCGAGGAATATGCGACTGGACCAGGGATCCCTTATTCGCTTCATTTTGGAAGATCACGCACATGCTTTCACGCCAATCCCCTTCACTCCTTTCATTTTGAAGTCCGATTGAGTTCGAGTTACTCGCCTACCAACCTCCTGTGGACATTGATCGCCGGCATCGCAGAGTCGCTCTGCCCCTTGTTTGAACTCATGCTTCGCATGACACCCATGGGGCCAGAGCAACTTTTTGGTCGGACTCCTGCTTGGATCTTGGAGTCTGCAGTCGCTTAGCTCGTCGCCTAGCTCTAGCTGGTCGGATTGCTCCGACCACCTCCGGGGTCTGGGGATTTGCACACCGAGCCCATTAGAGCGGGAAAGTCCATAACTCTGGCAGAGGATGTGTTCTTCATTTTTGGGATGGTCTACATTGCTCTTTGGAGAACATCAGGTGGCCAAAGAGGGCATGTGTAGAGAAAGGGCCAAGAGGGCATCGTTCAGTCATCTGGAGCAAATGATTGCAATGGTCGGCGAAAGAACAGATGAATGGAGAAGCGTCATTGTTCTCGGTTTGCCCTTCCTATGGAAGTGGATGGACCTTGCCATCATTTCGCCTCTGCATCTTCGATCCTTGCTTAGGTACTGAAGAGTCTCTTGGTTGTCCAGTCAATGCTGGCGAGGGAGATTTTGATTCAGAGTTTCTTGAAGTAGTTTCTTGAGAGTGCCATGAGACATATGAGAAAGCTCGGTTCGGTGTGTTTTCCTCAGACACTCAACCACGATGGCCAGATGGCGCACGAAGTGCCTCATTCGGCCTCGCGGCCCTGGAGATACCCATCCTTGGTAACGCAGAATCCGCTTGAAACAGACGCGCTTGTGCACCTTCACAGAGGAATCCCATTCGGTGGTGGTTTTGGATCCGGGACTTGCCCCTTTTTCATCCTTCTGCCTGGCATAGCGGCTACAGGGGTATACGGTATGACCGCGCGACGGCGAGGTCGGCTGCAGCCCTGGGAGTATGTGAAGCGAGCACCCCCAACGGTTTTTCTCAAAACCAGGCGAGTTTGTTCTTTTTCAGTGCTTTTTCCTGTTACCAACAGATGCCACTGGTCATTGGCGATCCCTCCTAGCTTGGTCCTGCTCATACCTATCAAGTGATCAACAAACTCCTGTACCTTGTGCCACCACAGATTCGCACATATTCCTGCTCCCAAGTGCTAAAGTCGCTGTGATGTCCTGTTTTGGCTTCACTCCCTTGTGAGCCTGGGCTTTCGAGTTCTCTTGTTGCGTTGACCGTGGTCCCCATGCAGGACATTGTGTCGTTCGGAGTGGAGATCAGCGAGCCATCCAGGCCTCACAGCGATCGCCAGCGATCTCCTCCTCGCGCGGGGAACCCGCGGGGAACCCGCCGCGTCGATGGATCTCCATGTGGCGCTGCCCAGCGGGCGCTCCTGCTTGGTGTCCATGGGTCCAGATGCGACCTTGGGTGACCTGAAGGTGGCCGCACAGAAGGTGGGGTAGCAGGAGAGCCAGGAGAGCGGACAGCAGGGTGTTTCTTAATGTTTCTGATGTTTTTTTGGTAGGTGTTTGATGTTCGTTCTGCCCTGAAGAAGAAGGAGGAGGAGGAGAAGAAGAAGAGAAAGGAGGTTGAAGAAGGATGTGTTATTCTCCTTCTTATCCCCTCCTCAGTTGTTGAGATCGCTAGAAGTGTTGTTGTTGTTGTTGTTGTTGTTGCTGTTGCACACAGGTCGATTGTTTCATACTTGCAATGCCTGATAGTGGTTGTATTCTATGAAGGGGAATCCCGGGGAATTCCCTGATAGGTTCACTTTTTGCACCTTGCCACTCTTTGGGCAGGCCCTGCAGAAAGGCTTCCTACGGTTGGTCATCCATGGCCGTGTTCGAGAGGATTTCGAGTGTCATCTGTCGAAGGTGGGGTTGGAGCATGGGCAGGTGGTCTATGCCATCGTGCAGACGCCGCAGCTGGCGGCAAGCTTTCAAGCCTTCGCTCTCTGGTGTTGCGGTGGGGGATGTGTGACTTGGGGTCATCCTGGCTACGGCGGCGACAGCTCCGCCGTGCAAGAGGAGCTGCGAATGAAAGGCGTGCAGCACATTGAGGCCTCGAAGCACGCCTTCGCTGCCCTGTTGTCGGACGGCAGCGTCGTGGCCTGGGGGGATCCCGGCTATGGTGGTGACTGCAGCCAAGTGAAGGAGCAGCTGAAGAACGTCTGCCAGGTCAAGGGCACAGGCTGTGCCTTCGCTGCGGTGCGACAGGATGGAGGGGTCGTCACCTGGGGACATCCGATGCTTGGGGGTGACATGAGTGCAGTGCAAGATCAGCTGAACGACATCAAGGACTGGGAGGTTGGAACCAGTTTTTCTTCTGGTCTGGATGCATCCATGTTTCAACCAGTGAAAAGAATCCGGTGGGCGATTCATCTTCCAGGTGGGTGATTCAACCACCCACCGAGAGGAGATTGAGGCCTCTGACGGTGCCTTCGCAGCCTTACGCTGCGACGGGGGCGTGGTGACCTGGGGTGAGGCATGGTTTGGGAGCGACAGTCGCTCGGAGTGGCCTTGCAACTCTTTGGACTCTGGACGTTGTTTTTGCTCACGGCGACATTCGGAACCTCATCGGTTATGTTCGGCAAACAAAAGCAAAACAAAGCGAAAGTAAAGCAAACAAAGAAGCAACAACATGTAGCTGTGGGTGTTTGTTGCTTTCTTTTTTTTTTTCCGCTTTTTAACTAGGAACGTACAGCGAATATTGCTGACGGTTAAACGTTCTCATACGTGCAGGAGTGGTACCAGGAAAAACGCAAAAAAAAAGACAACACAAATGCAAAAACAAAGCAAATTGCGCTGCTTTTGCATTTTCATTTGCTTTTGTTTTGCTTTTTTTTCCCGCTCTTTTTTCACAAAAGAACATATTTGATGGTTGGTCATGTATGGCTGCCATCGCTGAACATAACTCATCGGGCTTTATCCTTTTTGCGTTTTGACACCTCCATGATCATTGGTTCGAGTGAAACGTCGGGGGGGGCGTTTTGACGTTTTCAACCAGTACTGACTGGTGTTGACCTCACCGCGAGCACTGTATATACTCTTTTTTATCCCTTGAGGCAAGGCTGATCGCACCCCAGCTCCATCAGGGAGTTGTGTCTAAACAGTTTGGTTTCTCTGTGTTTAGTTTTGTCAAGACTGTCTGAAACAGAACATGGCTGCCTTCGTTTCCGGATCCCTTGAAACCATTTTTCTTGCGTCGATGTGTTGTACGACTGGACCAGACTGGGTTTCGAACTTCGGCACGATGAGCAGGACATGACGGGGTCCAACACGGTGGGACTGGGACTGTTGGACCCTCATCGTTTTGACCTCGACTCCTGATGTTCACCGCTTTTTCCGAGATGTTGTCTCGTTGTGGGTTGTGTGTGCTTTGGACGAACATGTGGCAACTTCTACTATTTCCCCCAGAAATGGCTAGTGCAGTGTGACTTCTGTCTAAGAGACTGTTGAAATTTGCGAAAGACATGGAATCCTCCTCGGAGACAGAGATGCGTGAAGCTGAGCAGTCTTTCTGATTCTGTGAAATCTTTCTACCTGGCTGCTGTCTTCAAAGTGGATCCTCCTATGCCTCCGGCCAGTCTTCCTGGGGTCCACACGCTTTGGGTACTTTCTTCGTTGGTTGGAAGATGAGGTATGAGGGGGCCAGATACTCCCCCAAAAAACGAGACAGTGTGGAATATGCCTCCTCAAACTTTGACGACGAAGCGAAACCACGAACTGAACGTGCGACGGCGATCTTTGGGCTGTCGGCAGACTGTGTCGCAAAGCGACCCGCTGAAAATCGATGGCGTTGCGGGAAGGATGGCCGGGCACCATTGTGAAATGTCATTTTGCAAGGACATCGCGCTTGTGCCTCAATGCGCGCCATCTTTACAGCATAAATAACATGTGGCTGTTCACACGGGTTCCCAAAAGCCTGAAAAAGCCAGTTTTTGGATTCACACGACAAACAAACACCACAGGGTTCCTACCAATGCCGTGACTTGTTGCTGCCAGCGAAAAACAGCCTCCCAGACTGCATGAAGTGAATGGCTTCGTGAATTTCTGAGCATCGGACCGGTGCCAGAGGAGCTATGAGTCCATCGAAGTTCCAACAAACTACTAGTAACAAGAAGCTACAAGTAACAAGTGCATCGCTACTAGTAACAAGTGCCCTACTACTAGTAACAAGAAGCTACAATTTGTATGATGGACGTTTTGTGCAACGGATTGCTGATGAGAGCGTGGTTCCATGTCAGCTGAGGCAGCGCAGTCCAAGATCGACTTCAGAATGTCCAGCAGCTGCAGTCCTCGCACGGCGCCTTCACTGCCATTTTGGCCGATGGAGCTGCGATCTCTTGGGGTCCGGTCAAGCATGGTGGTGACAGCCGCGACTTGGACCTCAAAACAGACACCAAGGGATTCAATGGGAAACCATGTTTGATGCCCCGCCATCTGCAAGTTGGGTTTGTACTATTGTACTATTATACAAAAACATCCTTTGGACAAACTTGGATTTTGCTGGTGATTTCTTTTTGAACCAAGACCCAAAAAGCAGAGATTGACCTTGTTGGATTGTGCAAAAACCTTAGTACAACATATTAACACATTATTTAGGGCTATTATTTCATTTCAAGGGCGGTTGGAATCCTAGGGTTCTTTTGTCTATTGGTATTCTTATAGACTCTAAGCATCTTGGGTACTGATGGCTGTTTTGGGCTACTTCACACCACCTTTCTGCTCCAAAAAGGGGTTTGGACGCTTCCAAGATCTCTAGTTCATGTTTTTGATATGGGAAACCCGTGCAGCGAAACATGAGGGAAACCCGTTTCCCAAGCCCATCCACCATATGGGCCCACACCCAAGCCCAAGCCCAAGCCCTTCTCTTCCATGAGGGAACCGCACCTCACATGTCAGAGAACCTCCGGTGAGGTGCAGTTCAAGCTCGCTTGCGCCGCGTTCGCTCGGTCCGCTCCTCGGGCTCCGCCTTCGCGGCGCTGGTAGAGGAGGGCGGCAGGGTGTCCGTGGTCACGTGGGGGCATCCCACGTGTGGAGGTGACAGTGGACACGTGCAAGATCGGCTCCAAAATGTGCAGCAGATTGTGGGTGCAGGTGGGGAAGGTGGTGTTTTGGTTGGTTGAAGTCTTTCACAAGGCTGTGCAGCTTAGAATTAGAGGGGCTTTGAACACTTGATGAACTTGATGGAACAATTGATGTGATAGAGAAGAGATACGGCGTTTTTCTGGATGACCCTTTTCCACCCAAAGCTTTGGTTTCTGTATTTGGGATGCAGCCTATGTTGGACGTCATTTGCAGGAAGTGCCTTTGCTGCCTTGCTGGCTGATGGAAAAGTTGTGACTTGGGGTCATCCAATGCTCGGTGGAGACAGCAGCAGCGTCGCACTTTGCGACGTGCAGAACATCTTTGGCTCTTGCCATGCCTTCTCTGCCATCAGAGCGGATGGAACTGCAGCTCAGTGGAAAGAGAGCCCTTTTCTCCGATTCCACTGGTCTTTTTGCACCTAAGGACCTTTAAACATGATTCGCCAATGACGCAGACCGACCTGTTCCGCTTGACTCGGGCGATTGCAGGTGGTGACATGGGGCCACGAAGATCGAGGGGGCGACTGCAGTCAGGTCGAGGGCGACTGTCGAGGGGGCGAAGTGGTTTGTTCGGTCCGGTGGATCACTGGAATGGGCGCTGTCGAGGGGCCTCCGTTTTTGGTCGGGGCAGGCCTCGGGTGCGGGACGTGCTGCCTGTCACGGCGTGAGACACCGGAGAGTTCAGCGGTTCGAAGGCCGTGGATCCTGATCGGAGGCAGCCTCCTTGGGAGAGCCTCAAAGGAAGAGAAAGAGAGAGAACAACACATATTCAGGGGTGGTGTGGCTTGTCCCATCCAGGGGCTGTGGATGTGACAGGGGTACCTATATAACCTCCTTCCTCCAAGTTCATCGCCCCTATCTGTAACTCTTGGTTTGCTTGTTTTGGTGGAGCAACTCGGCACTTCGATCCCGTTTCAGCTCGAGGTTTTGGGTCTTCCCAGTGATTTTGGGGGCAACCTGCGAACATGGTGGGTTTGCCAGGGCCAGTGGAACCACGGTTTGCTTGATCTCGTTCCTGTGTGAAGGTTGATCAATGTTTTTTTTTGATTCTTGGATAGCCAGCAGAGTGATCCGTTCATCCAACCTGATTGATCATCCCGGAATCAACTAAATCTTTGTAGCTCTTGGTTGTGGCCTGCGTTGAATCCAAAGATTGAGCCACCTTCATGTCCGTGGTTTGTCCGTGACCGACCTTCATGTGACTGATGTGAACTTCCGATGTGTCGCCTTCAAAGGGGTCACCAATGGTATCTCCATTGAACACCCCTTGAAGGTCCAGGTACCCACCGCCAAGTTTGAGAGGTTGAGAGCTCTTCTCGATCGGACAGATGTATATCCTACACCCCCTGTAGCGGGACCTCGTGGTGTTGTGACACAGGGAAGTCAAGAACTGCAGGAGCTCTCAATATGTTTTGCTCCCGCACGTGCCCCCGCAGAAGGGCCGAAACATTTGGAAGGGCTGGAACATCTGGAAGATGTCGCCATCTCTTTGGGCCCTTCCCTCACTCGAAACAACCATCAAGCGGTGTTGGAACACAGCCAGCGCAGGGCCGTTCCGATGCCGTTCGCTCTCCGGGGGTCCGGGTCGCCGCAGGTCTCGGAGCGCCTCCACGAGGCGAGCAGGGTCGGGGTTAAACGCCCGGGGCGAGTCGATCGGGAACTGGAAACCGTCCATGAGACGGTAGATGTATCAGATGTATCAGATGTATCAGTGGGTTTTTCGGTGGATTTCAGGGTCAAGACCCGGGATTTGGTGAGTATTCCAGACATTACATGGAGTGCGCCAGGGATTGCGTGGATGACCACGGATTTGTCTGGATTGAGAGTAGATGGCACGGAGCCCAAGAGGTGGTTTACATGAACCCCAAGGACACGAGGTCTGTGCCAACCTCTGAAACCACTGTATATTCCCGGTCATTGTAAGCTCCATCCATGGTGATTCATCAATGCAACGGAGGTTGGAGTTTTGGGATAATAAAGGACCCCACGTGACCGCGGACTTAGGGTGTCACGCAGTGAAAACAGGTTCACCCCCTCCCATCACCCCAAAAAGTCGAAGAGGGCCTCGAAAGGAGGACTTTCCCTCTACCATCAAAACGGGCTCCGTGCACTTCGATTGGAGGGAGGGGTGCAAATGTTTATAGTTCTTCATCCTCACTGCCTAGCTGTGAGACGCACGACCGCAGCAGTCCGCGTATAGTTCTTCATCCTATGATATGGCTCCAGGAGCCTTTGAGAGCCAGTTTCGTGTCGCCATGCATGTGTGAGTGCCAGAAAGACCTCCAACCCCACGGCCACGGTCGGTTCCTTGCGTTTCACCCTGCCTTTTCACCTCTGAATTGTGGCTGCATCATGTCAGCACCCGATGTTCACTTCAGAAAAAGAAGCCAGCGGCTGGATGGCCTGGGGCCATCTCGCTCGCCAGGTCTTGCAGATCTGTGGCTCCTACAATCGCTTTGCGGCCGTGACGGCCGCCGGCGACGTCGTCACCTGGGGTCTGGAAGAGCTTGAGAACGACAACAGCAGCGCGCAGGAGCGACCACTTTCCAAGAGCCGGCAGGGCATGGACTACTGGTAGACTACCGTGAATCCTCCAGGGTTCACGGGCTCCAGGTTTTGACCCACAGCGATTTTTGTTCCTTGTATTATTTGTTCCTTCTACCCTCCAACCATATCCAACAATCATGCAACTGGATTCCCTCCTGGAATAGGATTTTCCTCTGCAAACAGGATTGTCCACTTCCATGTTTGTTTCAGGGAGCGTATACAATCTCAACTTGCTCTTGCAGTTGGTGACTGGCACACGGGGGATGTTCGAAGCTGTCAACATGTGCCAGGTGCCATACCCCTCTTTGTATACTTAGGAGGGTTTGGTGCTGGGCTCCAATTTCTTGCCCTTGGAAAGATCCTTCAAAATTGGGGCTTGCAGGGGGACTGAGGCCGTTTGCGTCCAATCAGCGAGATTTTGAAAGGTAATCGTTTGACGTGTTTGACCAATGGAGCATCAAAACCAACACCAAATCCAGCACCGCCCCAGGCGAAGGCAGGCATGGTTAACATAAAGTCAGTTCTCCGTGCAGACATTGTTGCCAAGCTGAGATTTGTGTTAAGTACAATGGGTCGTTCCAGAGGCCTCAATTCATTCAATCTTTGTTCTCTTTCACGAATCTTTGACCGTGACCCACTATGCATGAGGAGCGGCGGAAGAGGTTTCAGCAGGTGCGCTCGGTCGATGATGTGCCTGGCTTGGAGCTGCTCTGAAGGCACCGAACAATTGGATGACGCATCACTGGGAGTGAAGTAGTGGCACTGGACTAAAGGGTAGACTTTGCGAGGTCCAAGGCTCAGCCGAACAGCGCTCTCCTTTAGAGGAAGAGAGTGGTCTTCGACCATAGCCCCGAGCTCCTTGTGGCCTTGTGGTTGTGGGTGTAGACCTCCATTCAGGTCTATACCAGACACGATCGTTTGCCACGATAGGGTTCCTCTTTCAAAGTCAAAGGGACCTCCCGGAAATACAGGGCAGGGGGGGCATGGACCTGGCAAGCTCCAGTTCCACCCTCTTTCTTTGGGAACCTCGATGCGAAGCATCGGGCGACGTCACGTGTCTACGGACACCCCAAAGTTGGGTGGTCGGCCTTGCACGTGAGCGACCTGAGCGACTCAATGGTCGGCCGGCTCCTCACCGAGCAATGGCCAACGCAGAGAGACGCGACGCGAGGAGCGCTTTTTCACGTTTCTCCTGGAGAGGTGATTTGCGTATCATGCCAGGTATATGAGGTGATTTGCAAAGGAACGGTTTTCTTGTTCACCGTAGAACCAACTTTTCCATACTTTGCCTTTTCCTGTGTTTGCTTATGCTTGGTCTTGGACTCCAAGGATCGTCTGTCCAATCGGTGTTGGGAGTTTTTCGTGGAGACTCGAGGCCCATGGAGTGGGGGAGGTGACAGGGGTGGGCCCCTTGTGATGTCCTCACAAAAGAACCGCCCCGACGTCCTCCGCGGGTCACTGGCTTGGCGGCGGTCGACCATTTGACGATCCCTTTGGTGAGTCCATTCATGTCCACATTCTCCTTTTGCCTCGTTCCGTGGGCTCTCCCAGGTCCCTTCGGCCAGGCCGGCTGGACAGCGCGTGGGACAAAACGGGGAGGATTCCACCGGTGAACCGTTGGACACGCGACAGGTCGGTCGTGGTGAGAACCAGGTTCTTTTTACAAAAGGAATGGTCATCAGTGATCAGTTTTTGCCCCTTCCTCATTCAAAGACACAGTGTGAAATCCAAATCAGTGAAGGCGACATCATACTTTTGGGGGTGCGCCGCATCGTCGCAAGAGCAAGAGAAAACTCCTGCTCCATGGCCCACAGCTCTCAAGTTTAGGCTCCGCTGGGCCTTCAAGGAAGAGGCTGCCGCAGTTTGTCTTCTTCGTCCGCCCGATCAATCCGATGAAACACCAAATCTGCTTGAAACGTCTGTCAGTAGGGTGTACGCGCTTTAATCTTACCGTCTGCTGTGTACGGTATGCCGCAGCATACAGCAGCCGGTCAGAGATCAACGTCTGTCAGTATCTTCTGCCAAAATGTCCACTTTGTGACAGAAGGAACCACAAACGTTGCGCGTGCGCGTTCGCGTGCTGCTCAGTCGGTGACGACTCCGTCGGGAGCACCGACCGACGGAGTCGTCGCAGCGTTTCTCGTCGCAGGCGGCGAGGTGAGCCCAACCGCAGGATGGAGAGTGGACCCATCCGCAGAGGGAGGGGGTGGATGGATGTGGGACGCAACCCATGTAGAGCCGAGACATTTTACTAGGATTTAGGGCCGTATGTTGGGTGGTTGGTGGTCCAACATAAAGGTCACTCAGCTTCAAGGAAGGTTCTGAACTCCCGTTGCGTCGCCACTTCCGCTCCATTTGCCGCACATCACTGCACTCTTCTTCCAGTGCGCTTTGTCAAATTTTGTGCAGCAGTCTGAACTGAACGCACAGGGGTTTTCGTGCGGAGAAAAGCGGGATGCCAGCGTGGGGAGTCGTGGGAAGGATGCGGGGTGCGACGGGGATGCGATGTGTTTTTCGATGTTTTTTTCTTTTCGAGAAAGTCTTTTTTGTTCCCGATCTGCTGAGATTTCGTGGCGGTTCCGCACAGATGTAGTCGAGTGACTGCAGACTGGCTTAGATGTTGATCCATGCTGTGAAAAGAATAGATCAGGTGATCAGGCATAATCAGGCAGGTTTGATGTAGGCATTGGATACATATTTATTGAGTCAGTCCGTTCTGAAGTGGGCACAAAACTGCGAGGCATGCTATTGTATCGCAATCAATTGAGTTTGATGGATAGGAGACGATTTGATTTGGTGTGGCAGGGTGCTTTGGGGAGCAAGCTGCATTCTGAGTGTCAGCTTTCACCTACTCTGTCACACAATTTGAACGTGGAAGCGGAACGGTCCCATAGACCCATAGACATTTTCTTCCCAAGAGGAGCATCGTTTCACCTGCAGCGCCGCCTTTAAACCTTTTCTCAGATGGTCCAGCATGATCAAGCATCCATTTATCATATTTATCAACCCACTATTTCAGTCTCCCTTTTCAATCCGAATGTCGTTGGATGCAGGTAGGGATGCATCATATCTTCCGTGGAAGGGGATACGGTGTGGCGGCTCAGAGGGTACAACTTCCACTACCGCAAGTCTTGACGGAGAGAACCTCGGAAGCCACGGTCAGTTGGGGTTCGCCAAGCAGTTCGTCCCGGCTGCGCTTTGCGAAGTTGCGTTGTTTCCTGCAAAGGTTCACCCTGACAGCTGGTTTGGATTCAGACTTATATAGATCATCTTAGGTCTACTTGTACTTGTACCTGGCAAGCTCTGATGAACTTGAGGAGTTGGTTGGATCGGATGTTTGAGGGATTGGATGGCACCAGCTAACTTTGAATCATACTTGGTCAACCTGAAGGGGCTCGCGCCTCCAAAGCTGCAGAAAGCAAAGGAACTACAAGGGAAAAGACACCCTCCCAAAGAAACACAGCACATGTCAGGAGGATTCTGGAAGCGGGGTCTTCTGTCAGGTGAAGGGTGTTGGTCCGATGTAACACCAGATCCCAACCTGCCAAGTGCTTTCCACATCCACATCCAGGTGGCGGCATGGGAGACCAGATCTACATCCAGGCTGGTCGTACGGGCCGGAAGCAAAGGACCGTATGACTGTGGGTCCAAACACGGTTTCCACCGGTTCACCGAAAAGGAACCGAATCGAATCGACGTTCGTTGCTTTGCTTCGGTCGACCGGGCGGAGCGGCCGCGACTCCACCCGGCCGTAGGGCCACGCGGCTCCGGGCGCCTACGCGCGGGCCTACCTCGAAGGACGACTCGAGCCTCAGACCTGACCGGCTCGGGGTTGATGCGCCGCGGCGAGGACTTCGGTTGAGCTGCGGAGAAGGTGTCCGGTGGAGGTGTCCGGTGGCACGGGTGAACACCGGGTGAGTGGAGGAGCGACGTCTGGGCGACGGACTGGGCGACGTCTGGGAGGGAAGCATCACCGAAAATCACCTTTTCAGCTGTGTAACTATCACACATCAATCACTAAGAGTGGCGCATAGATACGAAGACCTGACCTGTACATACAATATACAACTATACTATAACTTATAACTATAGTTAAATTTTATATGCATATCATGCAATTACAATTAGTTGGTAAGCCCACCGACATGGCGCCACTCGTCACACCATGTCACACGTAGGGCCAAAATGACTCTTAAAGGCATCTACCCGGTCTTCGGTTCCTGTTGGAACACTTAGTGTGTATAGTATAATGACTTGAGCTGAATGGGAGCTTTGATCAGTGCATGCCACCTGCAACTCAGGATTTGAACCACATCATGCACTTTCGACAGGAGGCGGGATTCGCATGGGAACCACTTAGCATGCAAAGGGGTGTGCACAACCAGTGTAGATGAGAAATTCAAGGGGTCAATGCTCAGATTGAACGCTTTCTTGAATGGTTTTGTTACTTCTTTGGGATTTCTCAGTCTCCAGAAGATCCAGCCGTGGAAGTGGACCCCCCAAAAAATCATCACAAAACAGAATTCATGTGACCCTGGAATTCCAACCCTTGATTTCTTAATCTGGAAGAACCATTGCTGTGACGAAGGAGTTTAAACTCTCAAAGCCCGGCTCGGGCCCCATTTTTCTTGCAAGGCCAGGGCCGCTAGGGGTTAGTCGATGGCAGGTGGGTGGTACCGGACTTAGCAGCTATCCCCATCCGCGCTTGATGCCCGGCAGCCCAGCAGTCGATGTCCCAGGTTTCACGAGACATGTGCAGGTTCCCCTACAACTTCCAAAGATCCAGAACATAGAAACTCAGTAATATGATGTCAAACTGATCTGTAGGGATTGATCATCGATGGGATATGATGGGACTTTTAGGATTGTACTGAAGTAGAGTTCCAACGAAAGACCGACCACAAGATCAAATGCCGACCACCTGTTTACAGCCGCTCCTACTGAAGTAGAGTTGCAGGATTATGATTGTCGGATTTTCTTCCTCAAATCAATTCCGTGCCAAGTCTGGGAGCTCCCAGCCTCGTGTTGGAAGGCCAGCCACGCGCTGAAGTTCCCAGCATGATTCCAGCCTCTCCATGGTGCGTCAGTCTGGGATGAACCTTCCAAAACCTGGAAAGATGGTCATCCACATGTCAAACCCATGTGGCCCGTGCCATCCCGGGCCCTAAGTAGCTCCAAGTAACTCCTAACAAGGTAGTTGGGGTCATATTGGGTTCCCCAAAACGGGATGTGTGTTCTTGGGATATCCCTAAGCCGACCAGGGGACCCTGAGGGTCGGATCTCCCTTCTCGCCACCGTCGGTGAGCCGGTCGGTGTCCCAGATCGGCCACCAACGAGTCCTAAAGAAGTACACGCGTGGCCGATCCATCGTGTAAATGGACGTCTCCCGACCGAGCCCTGAATGTTTATAGTGCGCACGAAAGATGGTTTACGATGCGTCCGGAAGGTGTTGATCCTCCCAACGTGGTCGGAAAAGGAACCACCGCTTCAGTGCGAACATGAGACCGTGCAAGGCCCGACTTTTGGGAGAATCCCACGGTCTCCATGGGTCTGGGCCCTTTGCAGAGCGTTTGCCAGGCTGGGCCAGGGTTGCTGGTGGTGAAGTGGTTGGTGCTGTGTGCCATTGCCCAGATGCTCCATGTATGCCATAATATGCCATATATGCCTACATTGGGGTTTGGGGGGTCAATGCAGGCATATATGGCATACATGGAGTGTCTGGGTTTGGATTCATTTTGGTTCATATCGCAGATTCCAACGCAGCACAGGTCTCTGACAGTTCGCGGCCTTCCCTTCGAGGCCCGCTTCTTCCGGTATCTCCATCTCCGTGGTCTGGCCGATACCTCTGCCAGCCGCGTTTGGTGGGGGGGGCCAAGATGCTTTGAACCTGGTTGGTGTAGCTCTTTCGGCGTTTGCTTGGGTGAAGGACATGGGCAGACCTGGAAGCGAAGTAGCCCAAACCAGCAGCGGTTTCAAATTCTGACCAGTGCTTCGTATAGGAACGAGGGAATCCCTTCCATGCCACATACCCTTTGGATACTTGAAGCTTCACAGAGTGAGAGTACAACTGCTTCGGACCTGTTGGATCACACGGTGACCGATCTACTCAGATCTACCTAGCTAAGAGCATAGCGATCCTTTGTTTCAACAGAGCAAGCTGAGCGGCACGAAGCACCAGCGCCTTGAAGGCGTGGTTTCGTGGTTTCCGGGGCCAAACGCAGCAAAATGCTGATAGATGGATTGACATGGGAAGGTCAGGACTAGCACCCTTGTACGTACATGGAGAACCACTCAATTACGCCCTCGAACACATGTGGTGCCAGCCAATTCTGCTGGTCAAAACTCCTTGGCACCGTCTTGGGTGAGTTTCTGTCTGTACTGTTTGGAACCCGTTGAAACCACTGAACCACTCCCAACCCACTCTGAGGTGTTTCATCGGCGATGGCGAGATGGATGAACCGGAGACCATCTATGCTTGGAACTAAGTACCTGCCAGTACCTGCCATTCTGTTTCAAGACAGGACACATTCTCCTAGGTTGGAGGCCATCGGAGGCCATCGCTAGCAGGTTGGAGGCCATTGCTAGTGCCATTGCTATAGTAAAACTCATTAAAACAATGGTTGTTCGGGATTCAGGCTGTTGCTAACAATAGGTGGTTCAACTTCCGAATTGGGTTGTGTCATGTCATGTGTCTGTCTGTTATGTCATGCATCAAGGGGATGGAACGTCGTGGTGTTTGCTTCGGGAGATGGGTTTGACACCCGCCATTGCTCCGGTGTCGGACGCCGTTGCCGAGGCCATTGCTCGAGCGGGCTATGAGAGGCACGTTGCTCTGGGCGGCCCGGGGGGGGGGGGCGGCTGAGATCCATCGTCCTCCAGGTCCGGTGTTGCCGGGAGGTCAGACCGACCGGGGCCGAGTGCCGAATTCCAAGCGAGGTCGTCGGTGTTCTGAGAACCTTGGTGAGCCTGGTGAGTTGAGGGTGAGCCTTCTAGATCCGGACTTTCACCACCCACCCAGGACCCAATCGGGTGCACCCAAAGCTTCGGGTGAAGTTTTTGGGGTCCGTTCCCGCCGAACTCGTTTTCGCCGCAACAACCTGGTGCCCCACCGTTCGCTCCAGGCTGAACAACCTGGTGATGATTGTGAACTGCAACTACCAGCGCCTCGATGGCCCGGTGCGCGGCAACTCCAAGGCGAGGTCCGTCGATCGACGGGTTCGACGGGTTCGGTTCGAGAATCGGAGTGAAAACCGGGTGAAAACGGGAAGCGCCTGTTCGGTGGACTCGATTCTTCAGAAGATTGAGATGGCCTTAGAAGCGAGACGACTCATGAATTCTGATGAATTCTGACTGGTGCCACTCGCAAGGAAGTCTTCAGGGCCTTTGATCCTGAGGTATCCGGAAGTGAACAGTTCATTGCCTCATTCCCGTCACGAGTGGCACCAGCCTTCGTAACCGGAACCGCCGTACTGGCCAAGCCAAGCGCCGTCAGGTCATCCAAGAGTTCGAGGGTATCTTCCGTGGAGCTGGGCTGGGGTCCCCGCAGCTGCCGGTTTTGTTGATGTGGGGTTTGAAAAACCAGGGAGATGGGTGGCTGCGTGGCTTGGGGTCAGTGGGAGAATGGTTGGGAGGACTTTGAGTGCCTGGGATGTTTTCGGTTGGGATGGGTTTAGACAGGATATGCCAGGTGTAATTCAGGTGATTTATAAAGTGGAGAGTGGTGGGAAGCTCATGAGAAAGAGAAGGAACCAACTCGAGGGAGTCCAAGCCGGTTTCGTCTCAGAATGAGTGAGTGGACAGTGGAAAGCAGCAGGTGAGCTGTCAAAAGGTTTTCAGACCTCTGACTCCTCCAATGCAGAATCCACATGCTCCAATTGGAAGGGGGTCATGGGCCATTTTCCGGGCGGATGGTACCCATATCAGAGGAGCCAATGTCCGTTTTCTCCTTGGACGGGGGGTGCAGGATGCTGGGGGCCAACTTAATAGCGATGGCCTCCAACCTAGTAGCTGGGGGCCCGGAGGTTTGATTGCATCAAGCTGATCTGGGGCGATGCCTTCAATGAGCTCGTGGACAACGACCACGATGGACGCTTGATCGAGGCGAGGAGGGCGCCGCAGACGGCCGGCAGCGTGGGGCGGCGTGGGCCTGGTGGTAGGGTGATCCTGGGTAATTTGGAACCCAAGAACTGCCCAAGGAAGCCTTTTTTTCTAGTTTTGTGAGTGAATGGGTCATTTGACTGAAAGCTCTGAGACATTCAGTCAAAAGATGTCAAAAGTCAATACATCAGATTCACATATATTTTGCAGAGGTTGGCAAAAAAGCAAGACCAGGTGATCTGACGTGTGTCCAAATCTTCCGTCCTTCTCTTATTGGGCTGTTTGTTTCTTGTACTTGATGTCCAACAAGCCTTGCGACACACACACACACACACAACATATCGATCGTTTCATTTGCCTGCTTCTTTTCCAATAAGACAACTTTTTTCCGTCCCATGCATAGGTGCTGGAACGCACGCCGGATGGCGACTGCCAGCGTTATGCTGCCAAGCAGGAGCGCTTTCGTGAGAGTTCGTTGTGTCCAACGAACCCTGTACCCACGAAGCCGGGTTTGTTTGGAGCTGGGCGACAGGGAAGCCATTGAAGTGAAGTCGACCTCTTCGGTTTCTTCATCGTTCCAAGCGAACAAGTTGCTTGGCCTCGTGTTCAAGATCCCACGATTCACCTGGTGCAAGAGTCGTTTTGCACCTAGACATATGGGTGTGATTAAAATAGGGATACCTCCCAGGCAAAGACCCATGGGTTGGGTTCGGTTCGGGAAATAGACCAGTCTACCCAGGCTAGGGGATCTCTCTATTGAAAGACACACCCATATCTTGGGCCTGTCCCATTACCTGTCACAGTTGGTAAGGATTTATCACTCTTTTAGAGATGTCGGCCTGGAACCTAACCATCATCATCCACTGTTACAACTTGCAACCATCATCATCATCATCCTCCTCCTCCTCCACAATGGGATATCTCAACAACCCCAGACACCATGGCTTAACTGTCTTAACTGCTTAACTATGCTTCACTTGTGCCTTTGAACAGTCTTTGAACTTTTGAAGTATGGATCCGGTGTATGCCGTGCACCCCAGACATCGCCATCGCCCGACCGTGCTCCCCAGCTCCCCGCGGTCGTGCGCCCTTCCGAGGACGGCAGCTTGATCCGTCGGGAGATCTTCGAGGTCCGATCCGTGGGACCTTCGGCGGCTCGGTCGGTCGGGTGTCTTCTTCGGCCGCGCCACACGCGCTAGACGCCCGCCGCGCCACATTGGTTCCCACGAAGCCGTTAGACCCGTATCCCCCAAGAAAGGACACCTGGTCTTGCTCGTTTGGTGGTGCTAGAAGGATGATCCAGATCAAAGACCTTTTCAACTTTTTTTGTCCTATAAAGATTGTCCACTTCCATGATTTATGCCAGGGAGTGCATGTCCTCAATGCTTGTGATTCTCACTCCTCGTCCTCTGCTGAACATCATCAGAGTGGCTGAGCACGGAGGGAGCCTGCGGCCTTCGGCCCCATCACATCCTCCTTCGCTGGCGAAGTCGATGTCGGAGACCTTGGGGAGTCCCCAAGGGTCCGGCCATAGCAGTCTTTCCGGTCACTGGTTCCGGTGACCCAATCGCTGACCCCAAAACGGCCAAATCTGATCCGTCTCACCGTCCGATGTGGTCGGTGTGGTGAGTCTATCATCGGGTGCATGATGAAGATCTCTCAGAGTGCGAACGAGCTCTTTGCGGTTGAAGCACTGAGCGATGCTTTAAGCCTGAACTTGCTGAGACCGCCTGAAGCTTTGCTTTGGCTTGAAGCACTTGGCATGGAAGTGGCGGTGACGTAGCATTCACATCACATGGGAATGGAACACCACCTGTTTGTGAAGCAACATGGCTTTCCAGGGGCCCATGCCATCAGCTTCCATGTGATGTGCTCGTCAGAGTGTATCATCTTATATCATGTATCTATATCTACCTGGACCCTCCAAGGGTGCCCAATGGAAGCCTATAGGTAGTGTGGGGTAGTCCGGGGTAGTTCATTGGACACCCCGACAGGAGGGTCCTGGTATCTATCTATCTATATATATATACAGCAGGGTCGACGGGTCGACCTAGGAATTCGGGTCCGGAGCATGACCACACCAGTGATGATCTGCACAAAAACTTGCCATGCTGAAGGGGAGGCCCTGAAACATTGATGTATGGATGTATTTGGGATGATTTCCTCTCCCAATCAACCCCCTGTTTTTGTGGAGTTCTTCTACAAAACACAAAACCATTCATTTTCCCACCTTCACACTGCACACTCTTGGATGTTCCGGCGATTCCACACCCGGACCCGGACCACCTGACCCCCCCCTCCACCGGTGACCAGCTGCGTTTGGCGAGCGAAACGCACACCCTTCGACCAGTAACAGGCCAATGGCCTGGGCGACCGTGTGGCGCACCTGTCGGACGATGAGCTGCTCTCGGCCTTCATGCTGCCGGGAGGCGCAGCTCCGCGGATCGAGCTCCGCGGATGGAGCTCCGGGGGGGCGTTAGACGGTTAGGGTGAAGAGGCGTGAGGTCTCTGAGGTCTCTTGGAGAGGTTGGGGAACAAAAAGTTGGGGAAACGAGCTAGTCGGTGTGGAGGGTGGGGGTGGATGGAAGGGAGATCAGTGGGCGGTCATGTCCAAGAGACGGGTTTTGAGTCAACATGGATTCGGCGGGAGCGGCATTGAGGTTGTTGATAGGATCAGAGGAGGGTCTATTCCTTTTCTGGTACATGCGCAGAACAATGGGTTCCAAGTTGGAGGCCATCGCTATTAGGTTGGAGGCCATTGCTATCAGGTTACTACTAAAGCTAATTACTAAAACTGCTACCCCCTCTTACCCGCCTAACCCCTCTAAACACAGCTACGAACAGGCCATGATCACAAGAAGATCTATGCCGCCATGTCCCAGGCCTCTTGTTGGGTGGGAAAGTGGGTGGCAGTAGCGGGCATGTCTGGTCAGCTCATGTGATTATTTGATGTTGATGAAGAAATCGGTTTGGGATGAAGGCGCTGATGAAGGCAGCTGTAATTGTTTGTCTGTCTATCTGTCTGTCAGTCTATCTATATATCTATCTTTCTTATCTATCGATAGGTACGGGAGAAGGGCAACTGTTATCTAGGTGCAGCAGTGGGTGGGCGGTCTTGGGGTGGTCCACCTTTTCTCCTCGAGGATGGAAGCTTCCATCCATCGGTGGGTCTTGCAGAGTCGGGCGATTCACACGAAAGCAGTCATGGCCATTGTGGTGCAGGGTGTATATAGTGTCACATGTACGATAGATACCAACCTGCATGTTCGTTCACGGTGATCAAGGGTGTATGTAGCTCCGTCGGCTCATGTTTCAACAGAAACCCAAACAACTAAGGAAGGAGCACTTGGCGGTCACAAGCAGGACGAGCTCCTGGGCTCGCCAAAGACCACCTCCCGCAAAGCAGAACACGGTTCCCTCCTGCGAGGGCTCCAAGTACCGAAGAGACCTGTACTTAGACCATGCTGTTCGACCCCCACCCCAGTCTCAGTCCCCAGGTCCCACCATTCAAGACGAAGGTAGTTGGACCGGACCCACCCCCCCCTCTCCTCTTCGCCTCTTGGCGCCTCTTCCTTCGCGCCAAGAACGACTGCAGGCGGCCACGAACGCCGAGACCGGTGGCCGACCCACGGTGATCTTAGCGACTTGGGCGGACCGAAGCGCGCGCAGTTGGGCCGGTCGCGTCTATGCGGCGGGTGTGGAGCTGAAGGGCGTCGGACTGGGTGAGGAAGTTGCAAGTGGGAAAGAGATGTGTTGTTCATGAAGAGGTTCCCACATGTTCCCACACTCTTGAGTTCTTAGATCAAAAGATCAATGATAGACTGAGAGACCTGTTGTTCGAAAGAGAGATAGATTGGTGATCTGTCATTGATTATGTGAAGCTCGAAGTCCCATTGGCCTTCACTGATGTACTGGTCTTGGATGTCCATCTCTCAACCTGTAGTGTGTCAAGATGTCTACTGACCTTCGCTTCATCCTTCCCTATCTTCCATCCATTTCACGAAGCGTCCGACCAACCCGGTACCCGGTCTTCGAGGCGAAGACGTTGAAGGGCTTCTCCTTGGCGACCTTCCAGGGGCGGAACACCGTGGACCCGCCGAGCTTGGGAGTCCCCGGTGGTTGCACCATCTGTAACCGATAGAAGACCCGGTTTTAGCGGTTCGAGGCGCTGGAAAAGGGGCTCCTCAGGTCCGGTGGACCCAAGATTGGGTTGCAGTTTGAGCACCTGGACCACCTTACCAAAAATTACCAAGCAAGAAAAGATGTGTGGAAGATGATTTCCCTGTAACTGTCCTGTTTGTGTTTGTGTGTTTGTTTGATTGAGGGTGCTCCCTACTGTAGCAGCTGTCTGTGGCACGCCACAGGTCATTTTGAGGGATTATATCCATGTTGGTGGTTTCCTGCAGTGAGAGATACCAAGGGTTTGTGCTTAGCTTGGCTTTGATCAGCGCCCAGATGTTTGGGGGGGCCTGCGATATTCGGCGCCCGTCTTCTGCGCCCAGGTGCATCAGCAGAAGAGCTTGAAGGTTGAAGAGGCAGCCAGGGAGATGACGGTGATGAATGTATTGGCTTGTCATAGTTCCAGCGAATCCATGGCGTGGACAAATGGCGATGACTTAGCCAAGCCAGTGGAGCAGCATCATCTTAGGGTTGAAGACATTGCTGGAAAAACCTTCAACAAAACTACGCTCCCTGGCCTTTTGAAGATTTCGAAGGGCTTCATATTCCATGCATTTCCATTTTCTTTCCGGTCCTTTCCTGCTTTTCCGGTCGCCCCGAACCACCGGGCCGCTGCTGTAAGCTCCGCTCCGCCCGCGGCACGTCGGGCAGATGCTGAGCTTCAGAGACGTCTTGGAGATCCCGTTGACGGATGAGCAGATCAAGAACCCTGAGGCGTCGCACCCGGCGCAACCCACGAGTCGCCTCGCTTTTTGGGACGGGTGATGTGGGCATTGGAGGCGATTTCAGGTGGTGAAGCAGCTGCTAGCAGCTTTGAGTGAAGCACATGGAAGGAGCGAAGATGGAATGTACTTCCATTTGTATACAATGTGTATGTTCTTTCTGAATCATGATGCAATCATGGTGTTTGAGTACGTACATGTTCAGAAGAGAGCGTCTTTGCGACATGGGCACTCTTTCTCGATCTGTGCCCAAATCAACACCTTTGCACTTTGGGCCCACCATTATAGAACGCCCGAGAACAAAACCGCGCGAGACCAGTCTTCCACATAGATCTGGACCACTGGACCACTTCGGACCGGGCACTTCGGCCACCTCGGCAACGCGTCGCTTCTCCCCCACGTCCAGCGGCACCAGGGCGGCGAGTTCTTCCGCAAGCCCGGCAGCGACTCGCCGGAGGCGCCGGGGAGACGGAGACCGCGTGGGACGCGGGGCGAAGCACCGCGCGGGTACCGGGAGGACGTGCGCAACGTGCGGAAAGCGAGGCTTTTCGGTTTGGCCATGCTTTTTTCGCACTTCGAAAGGATGCAGCATATTTCCGGGAAGCGCGAGCTGGAGGGAGAGGCAACTGAATGGTACCTCGGAAGAGTACAGACCCTGGCCCTGAGCTGCGCTGAATCCTCTTTCCAGCCAAAGTTGCCATCCATTTTCGAGGTGCAATACATCATGAAGAACCGCGAGAAGTTGGGAGGATATCTTCCGCTGCGTACCCCTGCCAAGGCTGGCTGGAACGTTTCTATTGCAGCATATTGCAGCCTCAGGCACTCCGGATTTTTAGATTATACATGATTATACCCACATGCTTACATGATTCGGAATTGTAATTACAAAAAATAGTAACACATATGCGTCTCCCATGGTAACAGGCTAGTTGATGTGACCTCATGTGAACCCCTCGCATGTTTCTCTATTCGCAAGGGACGCTAAGTAACTAAACTGCGATCAGGCCCCTGTGGGTCTCCGGGAACAATTCACGTCCAAGCTTCCAAGGGAGAGATGAAGAAGGGCTCAAAGATGGCCCCAACTGGAGCAGCTCCAAGGGAGGTCCCTGACATTTCCCACTTGAAGCAAAAAGAGGTCACATCTGGAGGCCATGAACGGGACATCGACCGGTGGGACTCTCTACTCACCGGTACAGTATCGATTGGAGGATCGATCCTCCCAACCGCTGCCGTTTGCCGGCCGCTCGAGGTGAGCGGTTTGATCGACCTGCCGCCGGCGGAGCTCTACAACCTGCCGCTGGGCGGCGGTCCGCGGTCCGTGGAGCCGGTGAGAAGAGCAAGAGTGGTCGGTCCGCGCGCGACAAGGAGCCAGCTATAAACCCTGAGAGTCAGACTCGGTCCTTAAAGGATTGGTCTTAGAAGGGAATGAACTCACTGGGACAAAAAGTCTTGAAAGAACGAACTCACTTTAGGCAATTCTTTTGGGGTCATGCATAAGCTATGCCAAGTCTTTGGTGCTTTTTCTATTTTCACCTCATGTCTGGCAGGCCTGCCCTACAAAAATGGTTGGAGACGTCTTTGACGCCCTATAGTTTCCCCAAATGGGCTGGTGAGCTGGTGATGTCTGTTGTTCCCTCTTCCCAGACATCGTGCTTGGACCGTTTTCAGACCGGTCGACTAGCCGAGGTTCGACAAGGGCAATCCGAAGGTGGCGCACCCCCCGGGGGGGAGGATAGGTCACCTGTTTTTTCAAGCAGAATGATTACATAATTATATATAATATATATATATATAACAAGCAGATACAAGCAGTATGTTTTTGTTTCTTACATTATGACAAGGTTTTTTTGGTTTGTATTTATGTGCGGGACAGTCCTAGCTGGTGTGCGTGTCTGTGTTGATTTTCCAGCATCAGCATCGCTTGACTTCCCTACTTGCTCGCTGCACGTTTGGGAGAGTGATCCCCAACAGGTTTTCAGGAACCACCCAGCTGATTCACATCCTGAATGCAAAACCAGATATGGGTGTGTATCAAACTAGGGAGACCTCCCAGTTTGACCTCCTGGAAGATTCGTGAAATAGACTCAGTCTACCCATTGGTTGGGTCTCCCTATTAAAACGCACGCTTCGAGCACGGGTGCGGCTATCACCTCTTTTTGTGGGGCTATCAAAGGAGACCCCATGAGACCCCGAAACAGCGCACTGCTAGGTATACATGATTTTGACTGATCATATTGGAACAACCACTTGTTTCCTGCTTCCGTTTCCAGGAACAAAGAGACCCAATATTCACGCTCTCTTTTGTGCCTAGTATTCTGCAGGGGATGTGCCGTGCACATCCCCTGGGCTTCCGGCCGTATCCTCAAATGAATTTACATCGCCACCGTGGTCGTAGGGGCAGTTCAACATAGTTTCTAAAAACCTCTTACCGGTTTTTATCCACCTCGATTTCGGGTTCTCCGGGACCCACTCCTGCAACCGCTGGACTGGCTCGGATTTCCGTAGAGCCGTTGGGCTCAGTGGATCAGATGTCAAGTGGCTGCCCCCCAGCGCCTCAAGCAAGACAATGATCCAGCAGCTGACTGCATCGAAAACAACGGAACAAAGGCATCTCAGACGTGACCACTTTGCCATGTCCAAACTCTGTTTCCTGTGGGTAACAACTGAATGCACTGAAGCAGAGACACAAACACTGCCAGCCTCCAGTGTCACATTGGAACACCCAACACAAAAAGCACCAGGTTGCTTTTCGCACCACCGGTTGTTGCTGCGACGCATCTCCCATCGTTGACTGGGAACTTTGCTTTGCCCCACCGCTCTTTGCATCATTTTCCCGGTGGCGGCGCAAAAAAATCGTAAACACATGGCCTCGCTGGAGGCGCTTTGCAGCTCGCTGGAAGTGGTGAAAACGGGAAGTCCACTGCGTCTACTGCGTCCTGGGTCGGGGGCTTTCCACTTTCATGTTAGTGAGTCGGAGTTGGCTTTGGAGGGTCTGACTGGGATTGGAGGATCCGAGTACTGACCGAGTCTTTAAATGGATAAGTGGTTTGGCCGCTTGCGGCCAAGGGCGGCCAAGGCCAAAGGTGACAGGAGTGCAAGCGACCGTTTACTACAGCCTCACGCAATTGAGACACTCTCAGGTTTCCAGAAGTCTTGGGCGCAGCGCATTTCAATCAAAAGCAAGAGACGCAGTGAACCTCTGAAAAAGAAAAGAAACACATTGGTTTTGACCAAGGTTTCGACGAAAGACCCGCGGCCCACAACTCTTAACAGGGATGTCCAAACCAGCTTTCCCGAATTGCGGGTTCTAGGAACAGCCCCGAAAGGGAGGTGATGGGGGGCGGTGAGTGGGGGGGTGTCCACTTCACCCCACTCTCATGGGCCTGACCAGGAGTCCGTCTGGATTTTCAGTCTGGACCGGCCTTCCGGGTGTTCGGCCTAAGGCCAGGAGTCCTTTTTGAAGGAAGATCCAGGCAGTTTGAGGGCTCTGGACTCTGCTTGATCTGCTTGAAGACGGGGGGAACTGGGTGGTGCAATCCAAAAGGCATCCGCCAGCACGCCGCTCCGACCCCGCTCAAGGGGTCCATCGTGCACGGAGATGGGGGAGCCCTTCTCATGGCCCATGGAGCCCCAAAAACATCGGAGGGGTCCACAGGTGGAGCCGGTCCACCATGGAGCGAACGACCTCCCAGGTCCGGTCAACCGGTCGGTCTTCGGGTGCCAGTTCCCTGTCAGCCGAATGAGTCAGCACCTTGGCTCTGCCCACTCCCAGAGTTCGCCCAGTTCTTAGGTCCCCAAGTCCGACAGCGGTCCACCACGTAACATGCTCTGCCGCAGAACGGTCGCACAGGTTCGTTCCGTTCAAAGAGATCCACGGGAGGTGAAAGAAGGGACCAAAGAGAAACGAGAGATCGCAGCAGTTGCTGCCGTACTCTAGAGGTCTGACGGAGCTCATTTCACTTGGTGTGCGGTCATGCAACTATACTCAGTACTCAATGAGCTGGTTCGGACCGGGTTTGGTCCTTGGACTGGTGGAACATGAGTCTGCATTCTCCAACCTCAATCGACCCTTAAGATATCTATGCTAGGACCTACAAGGGGTGGTTAATGGACACCCCTTAACCTCTAAGGGGCTATCAATAGACACCCCTTAGGGTGTCCTGGTGTTTATACTATACTCTGACTCACTATCTCCTTTTTGTTGAACCACCAACGCCCCCGAACAAGGTTGCCCCCCCGCATCCTCTCCAAAACAGGGGTCACCAAAACAGTGGCCTGTGCTTTTCTCCCCGGATCCACTCCCCCGGTGCACCGGCCAGGCACCGGTCGCTTGGACCGGAGGCGCTTCCAGGTGGCGCTCCAACGGGTCTTGGGGAGCTTGGCTCTGCCGCAGCCGGACGCCACATGGCATCTCGGAGGGCCAAGCCTTGCCGCGTCCGAGGACGGAGGAAGGGGGCCACGTACGCTATATATGTAACTGCGCAACGGGGTGCGCGTGTTTGAGAAGAAGAAGAGTTGGGTGTGAACCCGTGTGCTGTTTTGGGGAGGGATGACTTGGGATGACTTGCGGAACTGAATCAGTCAAGGGAGAAGCTTTGGACCCTGAATCAGCTGCAAAGTGGCGGCGAGAGACCCGTGGCATGGGTGAGAGACGTCGCAGCCAGTGACCCAGGTTCGATCGCGTCTTCGAGAGCTACGCGCCGAAGTGCGGCGGGAACGGTGTGTCGCTCCGTGCCATGGAAGATGCGGCGAAGCAATTTGTGAACCATCACCAGAAGAAGAGGGAACAGAAGGAACAATCTGCGAAGCAGATCGATGCTTAGCACCAATGATGGACGACGTTGGGTGCTTGCTTGCTTTAGGGTGGCTGGCAGTATGGACAAGCCGTGTTGCTCCCTCCGGCATCCGGTCTGCTGAGAGCACGTGGCTTGTTCCTGTGCGACCATGAGTGACCTCTTGAGTGAGCAACCACCCCAAATATGGCCAAACCATGCCAAACAGCCTTTCAATTTAATTTACTATCAGAAAAGAGGTCACATCTGGGCTCTAAGGCTCTATGTATACTGTGAACTCAGGTGTTAGTGGGGTTTGTCTTGGGATCTTCGGTCATCAGGATGAGCCGGACGATGAGGGAGCATTGGCCACCCACACGGGGTGGCCTTGACATCTCGAATGGTAGAACAGGTCTTTACAGAATGCCAGAATGAGAAGATCAAGCTAATCGAAAAGTAACGCATCATGATACAGTATCATGTGTGTGTGTGTGTGTGTGTGTTTTTCGTAAATATCTATTTACAGAATCACAGAACAGAACCCTGTGAGACTCGCGTGGAGGAAGTGTCAGTGAGTGGGGGGGCCCCGGAAACTTTGCCCAAACTCCAGGTGGCTGGAGACTGTTGCGGAGACCTGACCCCTGATCTGTTTGGGCATCATGAAGTGTTTAGAATCCCAAAAGGAGCTCATGAAGCTGACCCAACTGAAGCTGACCCAACTGAAGCTGACCCAACTGAAGCTGACCCCCCCCCTTCTCTATGGTCCGCGGCAAAGCGAACCATCCACCGCCTGCGACGCCCCCAAGGAGACTTCGACGCCCGGCAGCGAGGACCGCCCTGCGAAGCAGGCGGTCGGAAGGCCTGAGGCTGTGAAGGCGGCAGTTCGGAAGCAGGTCATTGAGGAGGGGGAAGAAAGACCGAGAACAGGGGTTCAGGGGCAGAAAGCACACCCCGCTAAGAATCAAGGATGCTCGAAGGTGAAGGCTTTGAGGGTCCACACCCCTGCTATGCAGGGTCAAAACTCTCCATAGGAGGGTCCAATGATTCTTAGGGCCCTATATACTCACCTCGTGGGCTATTAACAAGCTTGATGTGTTTTCACTCTTCAGACTGCAGGAGACTGCTCTGCCGGTCCAGTTGCCCCACACGCCCTTCGCCCCCGCCGCGGGCGCCGCCCTCGGCTACACCGGCGCCAGCGGCTCCCCGTCGCGGCCGGGCTACGGCCGAGCGGTGGAGCTGGCGTCGGCGGTGATGTGCCCCATGAAGCAGGGCAGCAGCGTTTTGGAGGAGCTCCCCTGGTCACCTGCTGGTCCTTCGGTCTCCTGGACTGGTTCTTTGGTCCGAGACGGGGAAGGTCCCCTGGTCCATTGGTCCTGTTGGGGGAGAGGCGTTTTCGGTGCTTTCGGTGTGTGTTCTTTTGGTTGTACTTGGTGCACCAAATAGCCCAACGGTTTCAATCAATCAGGAGGTGCCGGTGTGTATAGGAAGGGGGATCTTTGGGACGTTTGGCCCGGCCGTGTGCCAGACTTGCATGTACTGGGAGCAACTGGTAGCATGCACCTCGCAAAACAGCTGTTTGATGCCATGTCCATGGCCCCTCATGGCTTTCGTTCGCGAAGCCGTCAGCCGTTGTGAGGCTTCTCCAATCCATCGGGCCCGGGATCGAGCGGACAGGACTATGTCATGGACCAAAAGATCGGCGAGGGGAGCTTTGGACAGGCCAAACGCAGCGCCCAAACGCAGCTGGGGGGGGACCCTGGACACCACGCTCCCAACCTCTGGGTGCATGGTCTCGCGAGCTCACCAGCGAGACCGGACTCATCACTTTGAAGGGTCCATGTGGGGTAGCCGATGACCTCCAGTCATGAACCGAGCGCAGGGGATACTTATATACCGTGATACCCCTCCATTCATACCCCTGATCATGGCAGATTTGTGGATACCCGTGTGGCAGGTGCGTCGACCGCATGGACCACCCTGCTATGTGATTTTTCCCGAGAGTGGATCGGGGACACCAGAGAGCGATGTTGGCCTGGAACCTAACAATCAACCACTGGGCCCTGGGAGGTTGGGAATAGATATACGGAATACCGCAACAAATGAGCTTCCTAGACCTGGTGTAGACCTGTGCCAGATGATAGACGCCCTGGTCATGACTTGACAGAGAAGGGCCAATGATCTTCCACGGCTGTGTGTTATTCGGACCCAGTATACCCTCCTGTAAGACATGAAGAAAGGACCCACGTTTCTACCCTTGGGGATTTGGGTGTGTTTGCAAAAGGGGAAACCTTCCAAAGGATCCATCCACGAGTCTACCGAGTCTACCGAGTCTACCTGGGGGTCTCCCTACCACACCGATGGTAGACGTCGAGTAGACTGGTGGAGTCGGGTTCTGCGGGGTATGTCATAAGATGTCATAAGACCATGGGTGTGGTCTACCCATTCCCCATTGTTTTTGAAGGTTTCAGCCTGAAGACCTTTTCAGGCTTGTGCAAAAGCGGCTTCCAACCGTCTCAGTTGGGTTCGTTTCAAGTGTCCGTTTTGGTACACCTTTCGTTTTGTGCGTGTCATCCTTTGCGGACCAGCACTCCTCCCTGGTCGTGCATTTAGCATCTGACCAGCACTCGAAAATCGAGCCGTAGGCCCAAACCGCTTCAGCCGCCACACACTTTACATTGGCGGATCTCTAACATCGGCCCTGTCACTGCGCGGCACCGAGCATCTGTGTGGTGGTTGCCCAGCTGGTCCTCATACACGAAGCTTGCTTCCATCAGGCTCCTCTGGCCTTGAGCTGCCCTCTAGCAGGCCCCACACACCGGATGCCCTCGAACTCGATTGCGTTTCTCAAGCCCTGTGCAATCCTGTCGTCGATGGAAGCATTGGCTGGACTCCGCAAACCAGATCTGCCACGTCGGCTCAGCTGCAAGCCGCCTCCTTCTTCCGGTCAGGGTGATCTGTAGTCGGTCCCCTGGTAGGTCAGCTTGGTTGGGAGGTTCTTCTTGCGGCTCAGCTTGTACAGGATGATCTCTCTCCAGACCTCCAGTTCCCCTTCCCTCATTAGAACTGGTACCCGTCGGCGGCAACGATGAAGTACTGTGCTCCCCATCGCTCGTTCGCTGTTGACTTTCTCCTCGTTGGTGTGATCCTTGACCCCTCTCCGCTTGAAGCCTTGTAGAAGACCTTGTCCCTGAGGAGGTCTGTCCAGTCAAGCGAGAGACCCTGACTCTACGCGCCACTGGCTCCTCCACCACTTGGCCCCAATGCAAGCGGCATCGTTGAAGGGTTTTCATGAGCACCATTCCCAGCAACATCATCATGACGCTGAGGAGGTACAGAATGTGGTCGCCCTCGGTGTTCTCATCAACACTCTTGGTGACGTTCTCAGCCATAGCTCCATGCACTTCTTTCAATGCCGACAGCACCACAACAAGCCTCATGGCCTTTTCCAGGTGGTACTTCGCGACCAACTTCATGGCACGAGGTGCAACAATGCCCTTGTCCTCCTCATGGACTTCATCCGCTGAGTCGGGCTGCCATGACATCCCCATTCTCTGTCTGAGCTCATTGACTCGAGCCACGGGCAAAGCCTTGGTGCCAATGTCCGCAATGAGCTCTCTTCCAGGCTGGTATTTGAGCTCCCATTGACCAGACTGAATCCTCCATTTGAGGTGAGCGGCCCGGACCTTCAAGTGTCTTGTACGCCACGCTCCAGTTGCACAACTTGCTATCGAAACTGCAGCAGTGTTGTCGCACTTGAGGAACTTTGGGACATCTCTCACCATCTCATCCACCAGACATGCAATGCTGTCCCCCACGACCACGGCCTCAATGACTTCGATGAGTTCAGCTTCTGCTGTTGACAGGGCCGGAAACGGCTGTTTGCAGCTCTTCCATGCCACCGGTGCACCAGCTACTGTCGTGATCACGCAACCGTGGCTGTGGGCTCCTCCCGGAGCAAACGATGCATCACTGACCGACTCCAGGATGAAGTTGGCATCTCTGCGGTACCACAGGCCCAGGCCCTGAGTGGCATTCAAGTGCCTGATGAGCTGGTAGGCCGTCTGGACTGCCCATTTTGGCGCGCGGCTCGTCGCTGAGCAGATCCTGCTGACGGTATAGGCAATGTCAGGCCTTGTCTTCGTCGCCAGCCATAGAAGTTCACCTTAAGTTGCCGTGCCTCACGAACTTGTAGGGGCGTGCGATCCAGCTCATCTTCGGGTTCTTGGGATTCCTTCATGATTTGAGCACTGCAGAGGTCCTCCATGCCATGTCTCCGAACCACTTCCCTCAAGTAGGAACATTGATTGGCAAAGAAGTCTCCTTGTTCAGTTCGGCTCAACTCCATTCCACAATACCGAACTGGTTCACGATCTCCCACCCACGTAGGTTCGGACGTTTCCCAGGTCTTTCGAAAACTCTGTAGTCCTCCTTATCTCCCTGGTGCCAAAGAGCATCACGTCATCCACGTACACAAAGGCGAGTCCCTCGACCCGGTCACCATCCCGGCATCCTTCCTGCGCACCAGCCACAGGTTCTCCTCCGCGAAGCTCTGCCGGTACTCATAGGTGATGTGATTCGCCTGGAAGGACATCTGGCTGATCTCGATGTCCCTGTAGTCCCCCCCAAAGTTTTGGAGACTCATGTAGGCCATAAAGAGCCCTCTCCACCAGCCACATTTCCCCTTCCTTCACCAGTCCCAATCGGATGAGGATCTTTGGAGGAAGCATGAGCACCAGGCGTTTCCTTTTAGTCAGGTCCTCCTCCTGCTGCTCCTCTGGGATCACCTCTTCTTGACTGTCGTGACCTCCTCCATCACCCTCTTCATCCTCATGATCCGAGGCCGACCATGAGCGTCTTCCAAGGCGAGTATTTCGGCTGCTCTCCTGAAGAGTTCGTAGAGGGGCGTTCAAGAAGGCAGTCTTGATGTCCAGGCTAGCCGCCTGCCAGCCGCGTGTTGCAGCCAGTGCCAAGGAGGTCCTCAAGCAAGTAGTGTCAGCTCCACCTGCATAGAGTTGAGCCGCTTCCGAACGGTCTCCAGGACCTCTTCCGGCTCTCTTCAGGTAGTCCCCGCAAACCACCAAGCGACACTTCCGGCGTGCATCAGGGGCCTTCGCGGCATGGATGGCCTTCCCCGGAACCACCTCCACCTTGTCCCCATGCTCCCTCTGGTAGTAGGCCACCTCTGCGGGAGTCCATCGCCGAATCGACTTCTTGCCCTCCAAGGACTGGATCTCCTTCATGATTGCCTCAAGCCATAGCTCCCGGTCCTTGTAGACCTCATCGTTGGGCACAATCCGGGTCTGGAGGATTTCATCTTCCAGAAGTCTCTGGGTCGACGCCACCTGTTCTTGTCGTAGAGCGACCATGCCTCGGCTCAACGGAGGAACTTCTCTTGGAGCAGATCCCAACAAGTGGCCCTCCTCTTCATAGATCGCCTGGAAGAGCATGCGACGGTCCTCCTCTCTTCGAAGGTCTTCTTCACCCTGGAGACACGCTAGCGGGGTCTTCTCTCGCAACCTCCAGCGGAGCCGTACAGGGTCATCTTGGATGTGTACCTCCTCCATGACCAGATCTCGTTCATCAGGCTTAGGCTGCCTCACGTCCTTGATCAAGTAGCTCACCACCTTGACCTTCTCCTTGTCCGTGAGAACCGCATGCCCCTTGGAGACCTGTGGAGTAGGAGTTAGGTAGGTCACCGTCTCTGACTTCGCCTCAAAGGGTCCCCCGCGCTCCCAGGCCCGCTTCCTCACTGTGATGAGTTGCCCAAAGCGTGGGAGGTTCTCCTTGATGTTTTCACGTCTCCTTCTTTCCAACTCCGTCACGTGTCTGGCCGCTGCCGGCCACCACTTCGTGGACATGCCTGAAGCGTGTAGAAGTCGACGAACTCGTTGCTTGATCGAAGCAATCATGGCCTCAGCTCTGCCATTTGATTGGTGTTCATCAGGAGGACTGAAAGTTCTAGCCAGCCCCCTCTCCAGGCACCACCTTTTGAACGGGTTGTTGTCGAACTCTCGGCCAGCATCTGTGTGGATTCTTGCCACAGGATAGCCGTGGCGTGTCAGCATGCCAAACAGTTCTTGCGTCCCGGCAAGGACTTCTGATGCGCTCTTCGAGGCCAATGGTAGGCAGATGGACATGGTGATCGTCTTGTAGACCTTCTGGTGCTCTTCAACCTCTTCTGGAGTCTTGGGAAGTGGCACCGACGACATTTCTGGTTCACAGGGTCCTGGATCTGGCAACGGCTGTGACTGATCACCGTCTCCTTCGCCCCATGTTGTTCATCCCCTTCATCAGGATCACCCATCTCCTGATCTTCGCCCTCATCAGACGTAGGTCTATAGGACATTTCTTCACCATGGGCATCCAAATCCTGAGCCAGGTCATACTCTACCTCCCGAAGGGCCTCTTCTTCTTCGAGTGTCGGCCAATCACCTCGAGCTGTTCGACGTCGTCCCATGAGCCTTCTCCATGACCGGCCACGTGTATGCCCCAACCAATAGGTATTTCTTGAGGTCACCATCAATGTCATGGCCGAGCACAAATGGGCCCGTCAAATCCAGTGAGAGCACACACGGAGCTGCTATCCCTTGAGCTCGATGTGGTCGATCCCGAGCAGCAGCTCTCTGACATACAGCGCAGTCCCTGCGGAACGGTACATGTCCCTGGGCGAGGTGCTCCTGCCAAGACAACGCCTTCATCGCCACCCGCCTCTTTTGGATGTTGATGGTGATGCTTCTTGCAATCTCTCGCATCATCCCAGGGGCCCATCTCGCCAGCTCTGAACTCGACACTTCGTGCTTGGTCTTCAGAAAGGCCTTGGGTGGGCCCCGATCTTCAGGAACCATGAACTCCATGTTCAGTGCCAGTGAAGTAGGTTTCACCGCCATTCCCCCATAGGCACCTTGGTTGAAGGTCACCAGATCCAAGTTGAGGTGCTCCTTCATGATCTTCCACTCTTCCGTCCTCCAGAAGGATGCCACTTCCGGCATATGCTGCGGCGCTGCAGGCTGCTCCATCAGGAACCTGACCGTCGGCAGCAAATTTGAGTTCTTCTCTTGGGACAGTCGCGCATCTCGAACCATTTTGGCCATCACATATAACGTCACCATGCATGCGCAACAGCAAAACGTCGTCCAAATGGCACTTTGCCCTTTCCACCTCGTCCAACTCATCCAAGCCCCACGGCCTTCCCAAAGATCTTGACGGCCCTGGTAGTCCTGTGACAGGATGGTGACGAAGTTCACTGCGAGTGCGGCAGTTGGGGCCCCCAATCACAGCATCGACCCAGCCCAGCATAGCAATGCGAAGCAGTGCTGCATACATGGCATCGTCTTTGGACATGTCGTGACTTTGGTTTCGAAGGATATCGACCTCCAGCAGTCTTGTAGTGTCCCCACCAGCCTCCTTGAGCGCCCGAGTGAGGTCGTAGCCTTCATTCTTGCCAGCATACAGATGAATGACCACTCCTTCATTCTTCCAGCGCTTGCGAATACGCCGGTTGGCACCAAGGACTTCAAGATTTCTTGCCGGAGAGTCTACTAGTCAATCCTTGATCCTGATCGGGGCCTTGTCGAAGATCGGACAATCCGCCACCACTCGGTCCAGCCAGTCCACGTCGTTGTGGGTCTCTCCAAACCGGTAGCACCTCAAAGTCGTTCTCGACCGAGACTCCTCCAACTCTCTGATGAGGTCCAAGGCGATGTCATGGTCCATCTGAGGACATCCAGTTTCAACTCTGAGATCGATGTTCCCCTTGACTGGGTGCTCCAAAGTGCAAGCTTCTCCCCATTCGATTCGACATCCCAAGTCGCGAACAAGCCTTCCTGCCGGGACGATGGGCTCCACGTTCTCGCTGTTGTGGACCAACGTCTCTCCTTCGGTCATCCGAATGTCTTGCGCTCCTCCAGCGGCCAAGGTCACTCTCACTTGCCGATATCGTTGAAGATCTTCTCCTCGTAGTTTCGGTCTCAAAGCGTGTGTCGCCCCAGAGTCCAGCAGCCCTTCTCGACCCGGTTGAACTCGAGCAATTTTCGCCGCCCGAAGCCCCGGCCCACCCTTTTCCCATGCTTGATTCAGCTTCTTCAACGTTGCCCCAGATTTCGATCTCTCTCGTTGCCCTTGCCCTCGACCACCTCGCTTCGCTGGTGTCGGAGTGACCGTCCCCATCAAAGATTGGAGCTGCTCGAACTGCTGCATGGGAGTCAACTCGTACAGGCGACATCTTTCCACCTCCAAATCCGTCTCCTTTGGGGGCTCGTCGACTGTCATCTCCAGCTGACGCTTCACAGACTCATCGCTCTGGCGTTCTGAAGGCCTGCTGCTCCAGCTCACGTTGAAGGTCATGCACCTTGGCTTCCAGGCTCGCCCTCTGGTATCCATGAGCTCTGCCTGTTGGATCTGCAGTTGTTGATTTTCTAGCTTCAACATCGCCAAGATGGTCATCATTTTTCTGCGGATTCGGCGGACCAGGGCCATAGGGATGTAGTTGAACTTGCCATCCTCCTTGATGTGGCATAGGTCCTCTCCTCTCTTCATGAGGCATGATGTAACCCGGTGGTCCATTCTGTCCAAAGCCCTTAGGAACATGTAGGCCTCGTCCTCCAGGTCCATTGCCATGAACTTGAACCATCATCTGTTCTCGGATCGGGACTGGTTCTTGACCATCACTTTCGCTTCCTGGTTCATGCACTTCAGGTATACCCGTGGTTCTCTTGGTCGGCCACGTCGTTGGTCTTCTGGTACATGATCCCCCACCAGTGCCGGTGATGGTGTCCCCGTCGTTGTACTCGTCTGCGGGAGTGCTCCAGCCAGACCCCCCTCCTTCGGCAGGAACTGCGGTCTGTCCCTTTTCACCTCTTCCGGAGACCTGCTCGCCATACCAGGCTGCCAAATGCTCTGCCTCGGGACTTGAGCATATAGGTGAGGAGCTTGGCTCTGCACTTCATGAAGTCCCTTCAGCTGTTCCGGTGTGAAGAGTGGGGTCATCGGTGTCAAGGTTGTAGGCGGTCCTTTCGGGCCTTCCAAGGTCTCCTCTTCCCCACCATCTTCACCATCCTCCAGAGCAAGCTGCTCTTCTTCCAGCTGCCGATCATGTAGTGGGAGGCCTTCCGGATCGGCTTCTTCTCCTTCTCCATCATCGCCAGGTTGCCGTCGTCTTCGGCGAACCATCATGGCCATTGCTTTCGCGTGCGCAGGGCGGCCCAGCGATCGACCTCCTCAAGCTGGGTCTTACACCTCCAACCTTGGGCTCATAACCTGAAGGTTTCAGCCTGAAGACCTTTTCAGGCTTGTGCAAAAGCGGCTTCCAACCGTCTCAGTTGGGTTCGTTTCAAGTGTCCGTTTTGGTACACCTTTCGTTTTGTGCGTGTCATCCTTTGCGGACCAGCAGTTTTAATGTTTTTTTTAATACCAAAGAACCATTGTTTTACTAAGGATTTTGCACTACACCACCCGCTCAACCGTTCTTGTAATGGTCTTTGAAGGCTAGGGCATTTGTTGGTAGACATCCCACACCCATGGTCTTCTTGTTCTGCCTTCAGACGTTTCTCGTCGATGTTCACATGACTCCTCGTCGTCCGCAGGTGTGTGTGGTGACTCACAGGCTTACTGGCCAGAGAAGGGCCTGTAAGCGAGTGGCCATCAACACTGACATGGCGGGGGGACCAAAGCCATCAGGGGTCAGCAGGGGGTCAGCAGGGGTGAGGGGAGGGTGAGGGGAGCATGAGGCGGATGTTTTTTGTTTTGGACGTGGGTGAACACCGTAAATGGGAAGAAATGGCAAAACGAGCTGGGCTTTGGGTTTGAGCATCAAGTCCTCTCTTCGAAATCTCCTTTTCGGTGTAGGCTTCCACCAATTCTGTTGGAGAGAGGGGTGGCCACAGTTGATGGCAGCAATGCAGGATCTTGATGAATCACCGATCCCATTGGGAGACTTTTTCGATCTGAATGGGGGGGCCTAGTAATCAAACTCCTACGTCTTAGCTTTGCCCCACCTGGTTGCGTTGCAGGGCCAGAAGCCTCGAGTCAACTTAAGCGCCTCCAGCAAAGGTTGAATCATTTGCGGAACCTGCAGGACGTGCTTCCAAACCAAGATGATTGACCAACGCTTGTCCGGCACCGGTCTTGACCATCTGAGTGTCGGTTGCCGATCAGGACCGGCGTTTGGTGGAGACGGAGATTCAGCTTCTGAAGAAGTTGGATCATGGCAATATCATGCGACTGTCCGAGCCTCTCATTAGCAGGAAGAAACATACGCTGAACGACTCCATACGTTTGTGCCTGCACTTGGGAGTCATAACCCACCCGAGACCAAGGGGGTAAAGTTTGGTCAGACTTCCAGGGTCTACGAAGCGTGGTGATTCTTGGATGGATTCGGGTGTTGCGCACTACGAACAGCACCGGCTGAGCGCCGGGTCGAAGGTGAGACATTGGATATCATTGGATGAATCCAGCCATCGTGTGCCACAAAGAAAGTACGTAGATCCTAAGTATCATTGGGTGTCGAAAGCCAGGTAAACCAACATCCAAGCGAGGTGTTGGGCTTTTGAAAAACCAGGTACGGTATATATATATAATGTATTATATATATATATGATTCAAATAGGCAACCAGCCATGAGTTTTATTTTGCCGTCACAAAAAAGGTGATCGGGTTGCTTGAATCTCGAGTCCCGTATGCCAGTATAAAAGCACCCATGGATAGAAAGGAGTGGATTAAACATAATTATGTTTAGTTTAGTCAACTCCTTTCTATCCATGGGTGCTTTTTTTTCTCGCGAGAAAGTCGCACAGTTTGCTGAGTTGCAAGAAAGTTCGGCGTGCACAAAAAAACCATCTAGGTGCTACGTGGATGGGCCCAGCTTGTATTTGATCTCTGCAACTTGGATTATCAATCGAACTCTTGCACAGAATTCTTTTGCAAGACTTGAGTGCAAGGGCATGAGAGTATTGGATGATAGTCGGATAGACCAAAACTTCAAACAGGCTATATAGGCTAATCAGGGATATACCGCTGACCCACGATCACATATTGTTAAGCAATCTTGTAATATGAGGTTGTGAAGCCAAGGTATCCCAATTCTTTCGGTCAGAATTCCCTTCGAGTTGCAAAAATGGCCCCACTTGCCCCAATCATTTAGCACTTGGCCTTTTGACTGAAAGTTGGGAAGTTGGAGAGCACCAAGGACCAATTTCCTTGACTGATATAACTGATTTTGCGCCAATGTTTCCCATAAGGGCTTCTGAGAGATCATGAATTTCATGAATTGATCAGCAAAGGGAAGAAACAGAAAAGCGTTGTCCCTTACCCTCCAATTTTGTTTTGCCAGTCGGCGAAACTTGGCACTTCGAACACCGAGTCAAACCATGACCTTCCAACAGGTCACCACCTGCGACTTTTAAGTCTACAAAAGCCTCCATTTCGGAGACCTGTTGGAAGGTGCTGGTAGTTCTGGAGCCTTATGTAGGAGTTTAAGGCACCCCCCCTCCAAAAAATAAGAAAACACCTGAAAACCGCGCCCTGGCGGTTCCCCCCCCGGTTGTAAAATGCGTTCCAACGCGTCGTCGCGAGGTCCTCCGTTCTCCGGTTCCGTCGCGCTCCGAGGAGCTCTGTGAGGGCGGCACCTTGCTCCAGGGCTTCGCCCGGCACGGCTCCGAAGCGCAGGCCGAGGGCTTCCGCCGTCGCTTCGCGCCGGGGGACCATGGCGGGACCGGGAGGGGCCGTGTGGTAGGTCGTCAGGGTGATGAACACCCGCATGGAAGACGGAAGGTGGTGTCATGACAGAGTTCTTATGGCCTGAATGTTGATGAAGATGACGCGCCCCAGGCAGCTGTGCGTGTGTGCACATGCGCGCAACATGTTTTGTTTAAGAATAAAACACAAGTGTTTTTGTACGTGTTTGCTATTATTTGATCTTTTTGTTGTATTTGAGGGAATTGTCGCATGGTCGCGCATTTCCTTTTAACGGAACCGTAACATACCGTAACCAAAAACTGCGGGAAAAAGAAGAAGTGAGAAGCTGAGAAACACATCGACAATGAACCAGAAGAAACATGCACCTCCTTCAAGCTTCACTACTACAACCAATTACAGTATATATGTCATGCGCGAAAGCGTCGTTCATTGCTGTCTTCCAGCATCTGCAAACCCCCAAACCCTACCTCCCTCCACCCCATCTTCCAAAGCGCGTGCCCTTGTGTCATGATCTTAGAAGCACATCACCTCCCGTCCCTCCTTGACCTCATGGACGCATGCATCACACCATCCAGAACATCGAATGTGCAAGGACTCGCGCAGTGCATCACGCAGTGCATCACAGCGCAACATTGCCACGCGCATCACAACATCCGCTCAGTGGCCATGCGGGTGTTTGAACACACCGCAAATACCGCAGGACATTTGCAGTAAGTGCTAGCGGCTAGCGTACGGCAGCAATTGGCAGTGATGAGGCGTGACATCCTGCACTGCTAGACAGCCCAGAGGTTCCATGATGGAAACTGCCTTTCTCTCAAACAATGCCTCCCCAGACTTGCAAGGGGGGTTGGTTATCCTTTTTCCAATCACCTTGAAGTGCATGAGACATTTGGATCGAATTCCAATCTGTCATTTTTGAGCGACAAATCCTCACAGTTCTCCCCTTTCTCGGACTTTCCACCCACCCCATCCGCGTGTCGGGGTCCACGGGTCGTGGTTGCTCTTCCGCTAGGCGGCTGCGGCGGTAAGGCAGATCTTGAGTGCCACTGCCTGGCACCGAGATTTCGGCCGCTGTCGGGTGTAGAAATGCTGCGGAGTTGGGTTCGTGACTGTGGACATGTGGACTTTCTATGGTGTTACCGTAGCTGGGTTCCTGGGAAGAAGATTTTTGTGCGAAGATTGCGAAGGAGGTGGAGAAGGAGGTGAGTTTCAGCAGCAAAAGGAAGACTTCTAGAAAAACGCGGAAGCTTTGGCCAACTGGATAAGCTTGCTTTTTTTTTTTGCAATGTTTGGGTAAAAGTTCTTTTGATACAGCAGTGGCAGCAAGGAGGGCAATACTTGTTAGGTGTGTGACCAAAGGTCAGGAGTGCTTTGTGTAGGCTCATGTAACTCATGTAGCCAAAGTGCAATATCATCATGTGGTGATGGATCAAGACGATCAACGGAGTAAAGCAACAGAGGTTGAAGAACCCGAACGTTCGACTATCCCAGTTCGGTACCCCAGTTCAGGTCACTGGCTACCTCTCTTGGAACGGCTGGTTGCAACCGTCCGCCGATGGGACCGATGGGGTGGCGACCGTGGAGACGGTGGACATCACGTCACCGCCCAAAGATACAGAGGTTAGCGCATGTGTCACTGCGCACTGTAGGAGGTTAGGCCAAGAGGGAGTGGGAGCAATGAGATATTTGCAACAGGTTGCCCACCTAAACTGCTTGTGCTCCTGGATTTGGTCTGGTTGTGCTCCGCGCCATCCATGCAAACGCCATGCAGCCATGCAGCGTCTTTGTCCACGTTGGACAGTGCTGGTGCTGGTGCTGAGTGCTGCTTGGCAGAGTTTGGCAGAGCTGCTTGAAGATTCCGGAAAGCCGCAAGGATCCTATTGGGCTTGGGTCTGGCGCGCAGAAAAAGCGTGAGAGCAAGGAGCATGGTAGATTGCCGGAACAAAACCAGAGTGAACAGCAGTGCACGGCAAGCTTGTTAAAACATGCTTCATTGCTTCACCCAAATCACCGAGGTTTGTGGGTTTGTGGCTTCTTGTTAAACATATACTATACTATTTGGTGATTTTGGGGACTGAAATGACGGTGCAAATGAAATGACTTGTTCCATCTCATGTGTTTGGACTTGTGTGTCCACCAGTCCCATCTCATCATGCATCGACCATCAACATCAAGAACACCAGAGGGTAGCTGAGCCTATCTCTTTGATTGATGTATTCCAAAGGGGACACTGGTGAGAGGGGAATTGGGGGCACTCCCCTGCCCCCCCCCCAAAAAGCACGTTTTAAGGAGTATAACTCTTATCCCATGTGCTTCTTGAATGGTTTCAGTCAACGTTTCGCATAAACATGTGCCAGGACTTGTGCAACAAACAACTTATCTCATAATTGGCACAACTCCTACTCACCTGGGGGGTAGTATAATTGTTTGTGACCCAGAGGGGTGCTGAAAGAGTGGGATGTCAGATGAATGGGGTTCTTCTGATAAATCCGGGGTGGCCCTTTTGCATGGCTTTGGGTCGCCCAGCATCTCTCCAGCATAAGGATCACCCATGCCAAACCAACATTATTTCATAAGATTTCGTAATTTAGACACTGGGTGTTGGAATAATTTGAAACTAGAAGAACAGAAACAGGAAACTGGCCCCTAATCACATGTCTATCGAGCTGTACTTTTCAGCGCCGGGGTTCTGACATTTTCTGAACTCAGAACCCTTAGATACTGTACTGTAGCAACAGCAAAAGCAGTTTGGTTTGGACAGTCCTTTGAATCATGATTTCACAGGCATTTCCAGCATGTGGACTGTGGAGGTGTCCTGGCATCCCCCACTTTTGTGGATGCCAGGGGCGAGCTTCATGCGGCTTCATGGCATTGTGGGACAGGAACTTCTTGCATTCCTTGTTTTCATGTTCCGCCCACACCTGGAGAACTTCCACGAGAAACGCCTCGGTCACGCGACACTGGCCCAGACTTCGGTTTTTCTACGTCGGATCAACATCCATGTCACGACGGTGGATGAATTGAAAACAAGCCTCAAGACCCAAGCCTGAAGAGGTTTGAACATCCATGTCACGAAAGGTAGCTTTGAGCTACCTGAGGTTCACCCCCTCCTCTCTCCAGTCTGTGTGTGTTTGTGTGGTGGTGAGTTCTATCTTCAGTCTACCTGTAAGGGTCCGCACCAGTTGAACTGCCAGGTGGAAGCGGTGGAAGCGGTCACCCAGACGTTCCACCGACCCCCGGCCGCTGGGCGAGGCAAAAACGTTTGGCAAACAAGAACATGGTAGGAACCCTGGGTTTTCGAACAAGAAGCATGCTACTTGAGTGGAGCTTGTGACTTTAAGACAGACTTCTGTATGCTTTGGTCATCTTCCACTGCGATATTTTTGTTGAGGCGCGTGGTCTTGCAGCGTGGGGTAGTTTTCGTGTGCGGCCACACCCCTCCGGGCCACCCGGTACATGCATGCGGTCTGCAGCCCTCAACGTTACTCTGTCAAGCTTCAAACAAGAATATCACGCGCAAGCTCCCATGACTCAATATGAAGCGATGCTGTTACCAAGAGGCCAAGAAGGTAGTGCCCAAACCGATCAGCTGTGATATCAATGGCTACTGTGCCCGTTATGTTCGGGGAGGCTGTGGAACAAGTATGTTGCGGTTGATCATTTGACATGTGTAAAAAGTCTCAGATAATAACGCAAGTTCAGTTTAATGTGAAACATAATATCAATCCTTTCGCTCTGTATTCTTTCTTTCTTTCTTTCTTTCTTTCATAACAATCTCGTTCTCTCTAACAATTGGATTGGATGTTTTATGATTCTGTTTTTCAAGTGTATCTGGTTTAAGTGCCTTCACATGTAAGGACGCTGCATGCAGTCCTTGATTGAACGTTACGCCTACAATCCAGCATCCTACCAAGCATGCGCAAGCAAGCAAAACAGGAGTCCCTTCTTTGTGCACAGGTTTCTTCTTTACCCCAGCTTCAGGTCTCTTCGCCCCTGAGCCGCTCTGAAGTCCTGGCACTGCGCACGGCGTTTAGCGCCAAGTTTGGCGCGAGCTCGGGCTCGCGCGAGCCCACGGATCTGTCGTCTGGGCGGCGCTTGTGACTTGGTGAAGAGACTGAAGGTAAGGCCTTGTAAGGTCTTCCCGCGGTCACAAAGGGGTGCCTATTGGAGGAAGTCGGGGTGCCCATTATCCACTCACTGGATGGGACTAAAAACCATCCCTGGAATGTGACTCCTGGTTAGTTTGTTGTTGGCATGCATGTCCTTAGGTGGAGGTCTCAAGCGAACCGGACTTCGCTTTCGATTCTGTCAGGGGAGCCGAGCCATGTCGACGTGCAAAGGGACCGACGACGTTCCGGCAAAGGGACCGGAAGGTCTGTATGTCGACGTGGGGACAGTGCTCATATGCTTTATGTGGGTGGAACGATGTTCCCAGCAAAAACCTGCAGCGGACCCCTGTAATTCGCTGCCGTCCAATCAAGACGGACAACTCCTGCCGTTTACTAAGGTTGCATGGTCTTCCCATGCGTCTGACTGAGCAAATTCGAAGAGACTGGCAGCTGGTTGAGAGCGACAAGGCAATCCATTTGCGAACCGGTCCAGTGGAGTGCGGTGGTGGCGTGCGTTGTTGTTCGTCAAGCACGCTTCGGGTTGGAGCTCAAGTAGCACAGGTTGTTGAAGAACCTTGCTCAATTGTGAGTGAAGTGGAAGGGTGCACGGTCCACGCGTATGGATTGAACTCACCGAAAAGGTGGCAGATGAAACTCCAGTCTGTTGGAGTGTTTCACGATGTTTCACGATTATGTACATTGCACCCCCTTCAGATCACTAATTACGTTGGTAGAAGACCTCCTGCCCTGGTTGAATCCCTACCGCGCTGAAATTGAACATACTTGAATTAAATTAGTGATAGTGGATATATATATATATGTACAGCAGAAGACCAACTGTGGACCAAGTGGATACTCTCAAACCGTCCAGTCGTGACCTGCCACATGTCACCTGGCGAAGGTGCAGCAGGTGAAAGTGTCCCCAGGCGGCCCCGGCGAAGCGGCCGCCTGGCAATTTCTTTTCAGCGGCGCGTGGTTCGACCGGATTATTGGAGGGCGGTAGGTGGAGTGGCTATGACATCTATGACCCGTGTTTTCCCGTTTGCATGATCGGCAGGTAGTGAACAGCAGAATCCAGGATGGTGACTGTTCTTCAGCATCGGATCTTTTCCACACAAATGTGGCCTATAGCATGGCACAGTCCCCTACTCTGGGATGGCGATTCTGACGGTGCGCATGGTCCCCAAGGTGATCACTTGGCTCACCCAAGATCGGCGTTTGCCTAGTAGCGCAGCAGCAAAGGGGGATCCGGCTGGATATGAAACAATTCCAAATCCCGAGCAATGTTGCTTTCCAAGAGGTTCCGAACACTGGGCTCTGGGTTTGTGCCAAGACTGAATCAACTGTGGACAGCAAGTTTTTGGAGTTTTCTACAGCCACGGTTCGGCTAGACTTCTATCCGTCACGGCTTTCACAGGATTTGTGCACTTCCTTTACTATTTGGAAGCTTTCGCTTCATCGTGTCTGGTAAAGCTTCCGAATTGTGGACTCTTGCTGGCCACATGTTATTGGAGCCCTAGAAGGGATGAGGATGAGCTGAGGTCTACTTCTTGCTTTGAAGATTTGGCCTCCTATGTTGTGTTGATGCATGCATTGTTGCGTGTGCTTCTGGGACCTTTGGAGCTGGAGGTTGGCTGCGTTTGAACACTTTAGACTCACGCCCCCCTATTAGTCTGCCCATGTGTGGTCCCAGCTAGATGGGGGATCAACTCAAGACAGCTCAGCGCAGGCAAGAGCCCGCCAAGGTGTAAAGCGAAAGCAAAGCTGAAGCAGGCAACAATGTCATTGAATTCTCGGACTGCGTCCAGAGACGCCATGACCAACAGAAAGTGTGCAACCTCATCCACACTCCATATGGAGCTGAAGCGTGCAAGCTTCTGTTCCATGCGGCTCTACAGGCGCACTAGCTTGTGTCACCCCCAAATAAGACTGCGGCTGAGTCTCCTGCCCGACATGTTTAATTTTGTTTGGTGCCTGGGCCCTGTGATTAACTTCATGGCTGACGCTGCTTTTGCCATATAGTGCCATAGTTGCTGGATTCCATTCCACAAGGCGTCAAAAACCACAAGGGGCTTGGACCTGTGCTACCATCTGGTATTGAGGTCTTTGGAAAGGGTGTTGGGCGGATTGGAACTTCCCGTTACTTTGGGGGTTATGGGTTCAACTTGGGGGCAGGTCCCAGCAGCAGGAGCCGGTTGAAACATTTATTGTCAGTTTGTGTCTTGTTGGTTAACGGTCCTCGTCATCGTCGTCGTCATCCGCGAATTTGGGGCCGAGGTGCATATATAATATATATATATACTCCAAACACCGAGGGAGCCACGGAGGTGATTTGGTTCTTGCTTTGCTGTGTCCCTTGCTGACCATACCCTTGTGACAGGTGGAGATAACCATGCGGGGTTCCGACAATGTATAAAACGCATTTTTCTTTCAAGACTCATTTCGTGCTCGGTGGATTGAGTGGGGACAGCGCTGCTCAATGCAGACTCACCGAGGCCTTGTTGAGTACCAGAGCGCCAGAAGTGTCTTCAGCCGGACTGCTCAGGGCGAGGTCAATGTTTACACCACCCAGATTTGCTTGCCAAATTCACAGGTGCGCCGTGTGCTGGCGATGCGAGTGGGGGTGGAGGCGTGCATATATACGTCTCACATACTCCTCCGTGGGGCCAAAGATGTGTGGAAGTGACGATGAGCGGAAACTGGCCGATGTTTTCCTTGAGAAAAAGCCATGACTGTTTTCATACACGTCAAAAAAACCCGACAAACAACACTCCCCCGCAACTGGAACAACCCTTGCAGTGACCCAGCTTCGGCCCCTTGCTCAGGTGATGGCAGATCCGTTGCTCGGCCCTCCGAACATCCCGCTGAATTACGACGAGCCTTCGGCAGCACGGAGCTCGTGCAGTGCCCGGGCTCGGAGTTCAACCGGACCGATTCATGGAGCTCAGCAGGCAGTATACCCGTTCGGCACACGTTCGGTTTTGCTGGGTCTGAACGGGAACCATGAACGATGCAAGCTGTACCTTGGTGACAAATTGGGGTTTTCAAAGGCTTGCCTCAGAAGTGAAAGAACCACAGTTGCTGCCATCGAAATGACAAGCACCTAAACAGACTAAAGCTGCAAAGTGCTGCTGTACCTGAGTATCAATGAATATCGTTTCAATGAATGTAGGCAACCACCCATTCCGTGGTCGACAAGTCAGCGCATCATTTACCTTTACAACTCAGTATACTCATCACTTACCTATACAACCCAGTATACTAGCCAAGCCGCATTCCTGTTGAAGTGTATTTTACGTCGATGGCAATTCCGATCTCATCAGGGGACGCTGCCAACCTCACGATCTCAGATTCTTCGCTCCTCTCCGAGGAGCTCACCAAGCTGCTGAACACCTCGTCCTTCTTGCCGCCAGCCACTGGGGTGAAGTCGAGTCACAGGGGTCCCTGATCCATGGAGTAGGGGGGGCCGTCCCAGACTGGGTGAACAGCCAAGACTGAACCGCGTGATAAGACAAGAACAGTGACAAGAACCAGATTCAATTGATCTTTATATATATATATATTATATCTATAATTGGGTTTGTCCTATTCCCTGTAACAGTCAGTAAACAATTATGACCATTTTTGAACAAGGCCTTCACTAACCATCATCATCCACTGTTACAGGTATTAGGATAGACCCAATCTAATACTCTTATGCGCACTGCCCTTCGGACTGTTCGGAGTCGCCGGGGCAGCGACCCAGATACCACAGTGGGCATCCTGTTCGCGCCTGTGCGCTGATCGGCCTTCCTGAGGCGAACCTCGAACCGACGAAGAAAACATCCACTACCAATAGAACTGAGGTCCACCCCCGTTTCAGGCCAGCCCAGAGCATGGCGCAACTGGCCCCATTTTGCCGTCTTGAGCACTCTTCGTTCAGCGGCTAAAGGTTGTTTGCGTCCAAGGGTTAGGTGGTTGGTCCGACGCTCCGGAAACCAAGTCACAACCAATAAAGCGCCTAAAAACAATGAAAGCTCAACAAAAGTGACCAAGCACCAACGGTTGCTCGCCCCGTCCAAACCAATCAAGAAGCTAAGGAGCCTTGACACAAACTCAGGCCTGATTGAAGCATCGTCAGGTAAAAGGGTCGTCCAATTGAGCTGCAGTCTCTCGAGAGGGCTTCAAAAGTCTCTGTACGGGTCGGTGCAATCGAGATTGCAATCTGCACGATCGATATACTGTAACAAAACTCATTCAAATCACTAAACGAATTCTCAACCTCATGCGTCGGCTCAGTTCGGCTCTCAACATCCCTCTTTGCTACTGCCAAATGTAGAGCAGTGATCTTCCTAAAACGCACATGGTCCTGCTGCCGTTTAGCCCTGTAACGCGCGTACAACGCAGAAAACCAGCAAGGTCTGGATATAATTGCAAATTTCGCAGCCAGGTCTGCCTTAGAGTTGTTGACCCTGCACCAATCCATAAAAGGGCTTTCACTCTCTTCAGCAGATGAATGGCTCGGGATCTTGTAATGCGAAAGATGCCTGCACTGCCTGCACTGAGCTCGAGCTCTGCAGCTATCTGACTCCAGATGTCAGCATTCTCAAGATGATCAACGCAACAATCCCCAGCCTGAATGCATCTATATAAGGGTTTCCACAACGTTCTCGCTGTCTGACCAGATGTGTGTGACATCCGGCTCACTGGGCGCCGACTGGACCAGCCCTGGACAATCTAAGACTATTAAACACATTTTGTATTCCGGGAACCGGAAACCCGGAGCCCTCCCTTGGATCCTCTTCTCCCCAAGAGTTTCTGTTTGTACTCACCGGGGGGGTCAGGAGTCCAGATGTGTCTGAGAGTTGATCACGTGCCGCCCTCAGGAGAGCGACTCTTGGCGTTTCTTGGGGCCCAATGCTGATCCCTGGGAGTTCTTAGCCAAGACCAATTTCTGCATCGACTACAAGCAGCTTGATCTAAGAAAAGGAACCGGCACATCGAATTGGTTTGGAATCGGACTTGCATGGAGTTGGATCCGGGGATGCGGAGGAGGGTGTCTTTGCAGAAAATGTCTTCGGGAATGACCCCCAAACCACTGGGGGTTTGTCTAGTCTGTTGGTGCGACAGATGTCATCATGTGATAGGGTGGTGCGCTTTTTTTGCGCATGCAAAAAAGCTATCCCCGGTGGTGCGAGGCTCCCTTGTTCTGAGACAACCACTTGTAGGATCCCATACCCATCCCTGCTGTAGGTATGAAACCTGCAGTGCAAGAAAAGTAACCTGGCCTATTATGGTTGTGAATTAGAATAGGGAGACGCCCAAAAGACACCCGCTGGTTGGATATCTCCCTATTAAAATACACACCCACATCAACGGCGCCATGTGTTGTGTTGGTGATTGTTGGTGACTTAGTTTTTTCGATCTCGTCAAGTAAAAGACATGGGCGCCCGTCGACGCCGACGTTCTCCAAACCACCCACAACGAACAGGGTTTGGTATGTTTGGTTGTCTCTGGAACCTCTGCGTCCGGTTGCGGGTCATCCCAACCATGGAGTGCAACGAAAGCACTGTCTTTGGTCGAGAGGAAGGAGCTCCCGGCTCAACATCGATTTGCTAACCCGACTCGTGCTTCCAAAGTGCAGTGATTGCTTTCGAACCCAACTGGGCTAGACGGCGATCGAGGAATCCGAATGCCTACTACACCAGCCCATACATCCACACCGTGACGCTGCGGGGCCTCGGAGGCTCCACGGACTACAGCTTCCGACCCGCAGGGAGCAGCAGGCGGGAGAAGACCAGCTTCCAAGCTGGTTCGGTCGGTACCAGCGCCACGGAGTTCGGATGGGCACCCATGGGTGGTTGCCAAGACACCCCTGCACCAGGTCTTTTTCTCGTGGCTTGATGTGTCTCTCTGTCCGATTAAGGAGAACCGGAAGGACCAATGAAGGTGGGGATGGAAGGTGACTGGTGGGGATGAAGATGGCAATGGACAGAATCAGAACATGACAGAACTCTTTCAGTCCATCGATAGGTTGTTCCTTGTGCCCTGACCCAGGATGATGTGGGATGGCAAGGAATTCAACGACGGCAGGCAAATATGACACCAACTACACTACACTCCGGGAAGTATTTTCAAGAGGGGTTTGCCCCCCCAACCGACAACACCGCTTGGGACTGGATTCAGCCTGGCTTTGGGGAATAGAAACCTCCGCCAACTGACGCAATGCAGCGCCGAACGACCTGGGAGGTCGTTTCACTTCAAAACGCCGCCGAACGCTGGGGCCAATGCCGCGCCCATGCGCTTGGGAGTCTGGGTGGCTTGGCGTGGTCGACTGCCCTTCAGAGTGGTTGGGGTGCAAGGCACCAGCGGTGAAGTGGCCAGATTTCTTTGGCTCCGGTTTGCCCCGACACCCCCAAAAAGGCAAAAGGTACGTTGTCTTACTGTGGGACACGTAGGTGGCGAAGGCGAATTCGGCAAACGCAGCGCACTCGGGTGGACAGCGCCAGGTGCCGTTCGCCACGGGAGGGCGGGTTTTGAGGAGGCAGGTTTGGTGGACCACCGTTTTGGAATTGGTCTACCCTTACAACCATGAACACGCATAATGAGACATATAGTCAGACATAGATGATATGTGAAAACCATGTGTTTTCCATGCTCTCTCCCCCCCACTCCTCTCCCAGACACACCTCATGATGCAGGATTTGCATTTTCGTCCCAAACGAAAATGAGCGCCCCCTGCAGCCCCTCAGCACCTTCAGTGGCGGAATTCTATGACATGCACTGCGGGCGGAAGTGGCTAAGTGCAGCCAGCCAATGGGGCTTTTTATTTGATCTGTTCTTCCTTTTCGCCCTCTATCGGGTGAGTTGAAAGACAGCACGCTGGGGTCGGTCAGACAGAGAAACGACTCAAACTGACTGATGGCTAGGAGTCTAGGAGGATCTTTTTTTCCGAACCCATCGGCAGACTGTCCGCGTTGCTTCACGCCCAGCTGCGTTGGTTCAAGACCTGCCCAGCTGCGTCACCGCCCTGTGCCAGGCGGACATTGGCATCACAAATGTGAGTTTCGGTACCCTGGAGGATTGGAGGGCCCCGCCCTGAAGGGACGAGTTTGATGCACTTCTTCAAAGAATGGTTTGGTTTGTAGTGTTAGTATGTGTTAGTTAGGGAGTTAGGGAGTTGATGTTCTGAGCACCCTGCATCCCCATGCAACCCCTCCAAGAGCCACCCCGCACTGGAACTCCTGGCTGGCTCTTTGACTCAGGTACGTCTGAATCTTCCATGGTGGACATGTTTATCATTTGTAATGATGTGAGCCCATGTATGTTTTCTAAATACCATGTCATCCGAAGGTAGTATAATTCATTTGCATACTATTGCGTTTGTATAGTATAGTGTATTTATGTTCTAGGGCCACTGATCAGGGATTCCTTTGTCTTCCTTCTACTGTTTCCGATGGTTTTTCCGGGTTTCGGACGGTCATTGAGCCACGGTCAGACTCGATGTGTTTGGAAGATTCATTGGACATCGTGGACACATACCTGACATACCTGGTCTCTTTTGAGGCCTTTCTATATTACTCGATGGACTCGCGGAAACTAAGGTGTAATGTCAAAGATGCTCGACCTGGAACCAGATTTGCTCGTGACTGTGACCAGGATGCACAACTGCTACAACATTTTGCTTGCTTGTTTGATCTGGAGACCTTCTCTTATGGAGACCTCGCAGGACTTGATACCCTGCTTGGCGCACCTATCACTCAGGTTTTCTCGGCCCCCAAGCCTGCGGGGAGGGTGGGACACGACAGATGGGACCGGCGCAGTCCCAAATAGAGAGGTTTCAGTTACAGCTTCAAAGTGTCCAATCCCATGGAGTTTGTTGGGGGGGACGAGGCTTTTTCGAGAATCCTGCTCCTCAGGTCGGAGACCTGTCCTATGCCGATGGCTGGGCAGAGCGTTGGGACATCTTTGGCTGCTCAGCACTCAAGATGGGGAAGATCATGTTGATGGTTGATTCATCACCTGCCCCACCCGGATGGTTCGTTTAAAAGGGCTTGGGAGGTGTTAGGAAATCAACAGTCAACATTATACTTGCACCCCTCTTGACTAGTTAAGTGCCCTTCTGCACGTTGTGGTCCTTAGTTTCGTACACGTCGCCATCCTCGCGTGCAGTGGTCGAAGCTGTTCTCCTAAATGGCCGCGGCTGGTCCCAAATCGCCATCCCTGGCTGCAGTGATCAATGCTGTTCTTCGTGCCGCAGCTGGTGGCAATGATCAAACCCCCAAATCGCCATCCTCGGCTGCAGTGATCAAGCTGTTCTCCCCTCTGTTGTTGCTGCATTGCTGCATCTCTCTTTTTCTATATATCTTCTTCTCTCTTTGTCACCCTCTCCATATCTCTTTCTCCTTGGTTCTTTCAAACAATTAAAGGAAATGGTTCACTCAAGAATTTCGACCGAGCGCATGGTTCCATCCAGGGATGATGATGGAGCCCCTGATGTCGAGCCGCTATCACCTGGCGGTCGTCGGGAATCACGAGATCATTCAGAACAACGGCCACTCGATGCGTGGACCGCGGAACTTTGTTTCTTTTGGATTCGCACCACGAAAGGAATCCATCGGCGATCGCTGTTTTTAGGGTGTTTGCGGGCAGCAGCGTGGCTGTATTTTGTGTGTTTGAATAATTGGGAAAAGCACAAAGATGAGGGGGTCACCAACTCTCTAACAATCCCTTTGGCCCCAAAGAGGGAACTCCTGCAGGGTTGGGCCATATACAACTGCCGCGTGGACAGTGGGTTTCTGACAAATCTACTCACTACTTGATTTGACCAACGACTGAGTGGTTTTGTCTCGGCTTCATTCCCTGAGGTGTTGATTTCATCCATCGCTATCCGATGCCGTTCCGGCAGTCTGGAGCACCAGGACCCTACATGTTCGCGTATGAGAGTGGACTGCTGCAGCTCTTTCTCGCACAAAAAGAAGCTCTTTCTTCGCCAGTTGAAGGTTTGAAGTTCGTACATTTTGGTCAGAGACTCTCTATATATATATATATATTTTTTTTTTAAAGGGGGTTGTGAAATAACGGAGTCCTTTTTCCATAGGGTGACCAGAATCAGAGCCACAACCAGAACTAATTGCAAGAGAGGCGCAAAAAAAAAACACAAACTTTGAGGCCCTTGCTTGGTGTTTCCTTGATTTTTCTTGCCGGTACGTAGATCCAAACAACTCATAAGTGGATCCTTGAATTGTTCTTTGCATGCCTGACTGGGCCCAGCGCAGACCACCCAGGTATCTCATCGGCTTGCCCGGGAGCTACGCCCCGACCGCGAAGGGTTCACTGCAGTGGAGCTTTGCGGAAGAGAAGCTGATGGAGGTGGACCGTGAACGGACGCCTTGGGTGGTCGTCGTCTTCCACACCCCCTGGTACAACAGTGACTGAGTTGGAGGACCTGAGGACGTCTCAGTGAGGGAGTCTGGAGGAGTCTGCAAAAGGATGCAAAAGGCTTTTCAGTGAGGGCAGGTGAAGATGGTGAAGATCTTTGGTGCAGGTTGCTTAAGGTTGTGAAGGTGTTCGTTTGAGGTCTTAAACTTAGAACCGGTCACACCTGGTCGGTCGCACGGTCCAGGTGGGTTGGCCAGTCACGGAGGTATGGTAAGCAACGTAGGCTCCCCAGACTCTGGCGATGCGGTTGAGGATTGGCCCCCAAATTCCCGTGGGAACTCACGCAGAACTTCTCAGCCACCGGAACGCGCCCGTGGGAGAAAAATCATGGCAATGGCCCTCTTTCAGACGATCGCTTCAACTTCCGAGGCAACAATGCTCATTTCGGAGAAGGCATGAAGCATCAGTGGGAGACCTGGCGCACCCAGAACCCCAAACCACCCCACTTCCGTTCGTGCCTCGCGTTCGTTGCCGCCACTTCCCGACTTTGAGGGCACTCAGGTTCCTTCATCCATGTTGACTTTTTATCAAGCTCCATGTTGGCCCTGCCATGTGGCTGTGAGCCGAAGCATCAAAGGTTGACGGCCCCCCAAACTCCTGAAATTCGGGGAATCTCTTCAATTGACCGGGTCCATCAACCAGGTCAAACCAGGCTTTGGACCCACCCCCCATGTGGCTGGACGTTCTTCACCCTTCTTCTTCGGCACCTGGAGACCTTTCGTCGAATTGCGACCCATTCAAGCATTACCCACCGGGAACGGGGAAGCATGCTCCACTGGTGTCACGGATCGTGTGGCATAGTGACATAGTGGTTCCAGGATCTCTTTTGGATTTCTCCCATCCGCTGATTCTGCACACAACCCATTGGTTGCGTCTTTTCAAGAAGCAGAAGGACGGATAAAAAGAGAGTATCGAAGGAAGTGCATGGAGCAGGGGTGCATCTGGGTCCTCTCCGTGTAAGACAAACGCAACCTACTACTGGACCTAGTGCAAAGACCGCAATGACCACCCCACTGGAGATTCCTGGCTTGTTCCATCTACACAATCATGGGAATCGGACCAGGGCCTCTTGCAACGCTTCTTTCCTCTGCAGCACACACACCCACACCCACACTTAGACAAGGGTTCATTCAGTAAGATAACCCACGAGGAAATGAATGCAGGAACGGAAAGGTGGCGGAGTCAGCGAAACAGAAAGATTTTAACATCTTGTCGCGCATTAGCCCTTTACTATTAGTTACTGAATACGTAGCAGTCTTGAATTACGGCCGTGCAGTAGTTAGGGGGCCAGACCGCCCGGGTAGAGTAGACTAGAACAGGGACAACAGAAGGGAAGGCACCGACACACACACACACCGCCCTGGTAGAGTAGACTAGAAAAGGGACAACAGAAGGAAAGGCACCGATGCAGGTATAACTGGTTACTGAATACTTTGCGGTCTTGCATTACGGCCGTGCAGTAGTTAGGGGGTGAGACCGCCTGGGTAGACTAGACTAGAAGAGGGGCAACAGAAGGAAAGGCACCGACACACACAGTGTGTCGAGTCCACTTCCTTCTGTTACCCTGTGTGGAACTGCAGGTACGTTTACAGCTCTCACCATTGGCCTCTTTGTTGGCCATCCACCAATAGTGAGAGGGATGGCCCCCTGCTTTTTGGTAAAACAGCAAACCTCCTCAAAGCGGAGGGGGACACACACACACACTTCGAACTTGAATTCTTCAGTTAATGCAAGTATCACGTTGGGAAGGAAGGTGATGGAACAGCAAGGCGAAAAGGTCCAAAGACTTGAATTGTTGAAAAAAGTTTCACTCGCGCGGCTAGCTGCAAGGCTGAGGACTGCGGTGGGAAACCTGTTTGAGGGGAGAGTATCGTGATCAAACCACCATGGCATCAAAACACAGCAAGGAAGAGTGGGGTAGTGTCACGAGCAGGTACACGGAAGTGATCAGCTTCCGCTTCCTAGGAGCTTGCAAGGAGCTTCGTTGGGCAGAGCCTTGCAAGTCCTCTCTGCCCCCCTGCTTGCGAAAGGTGGTGGTGGAAAACTCTTTGTCCAGGGGTGGACACACACACACACAGCGCCGCATAGCGGCGCTCACTCCGGCGGAAACCTGAATAGCGACCTAACAGCAAGCCGTAGAAGAAGAAAAAGAAGAAGCAACAGGAAAAGGGCAAGAAAGAAAGATAGGTGTAGGGGCATGCATGTCGGCCGAAGGCCAATTGCGGAATCAAAACTTGAATAGCAACCTAACAAGCCTTAGGAAAGAAAGAAAGAAAAAGCAAGACGAAAAGGGGAAGAAAGAAAGATAGGTGTAAGGCCATGCATGTTTGCAGAACGAGCGGCAAGTTACGGAGTCAAAACCTGAATAGGCACCCAACAAGCCTTAGAAAGGAAAGAAAGACAGAAAGAGAAAAAAGAAGAGGGCAAGAGAGAAAGGTGTAGTATAAAAGGTAAAACTAGTTACTGAATAGCGGTCTTGAGGGGGCGAGACCGCCCGGGTAGAGTAGACTAGAAAAAACAACAGAAGGAACACCGACACACACATTGTGCCGAGTACCATTTCCTTCTGTTCCCCTGTGTAGAACTGCAAGTAGAGCGAAACCGAGGGGCAGGGAAACGAGCCTCAAGAACAACCTAACAAGCCTGAAGAAACACCTAACAAACCAAGAAGGAAAGGGGGGAGGGGTGGGGGTGGGGGTTTATTCGCCGTAAGCCCGGCGGATTTCTATCCGTGTGCCCGGCGGAGAACCCACGAGGAAATGAATGCAGGAACGGAAAGGTGGCGGAGTCAGCGAAACAGGGGGTTATGCGACGCACATGTGAACGCAAAAGAGACAGATGAAAAAGAAAGAGACGAGACAGACAAAAAGTGTGTGTGGTTGCCGATGAAGAAGAACCAAGTGAAGAGGGACAACCGATGAGCCAAACCTCATTGTAACAAACCTGGGCCACCTGAACCCAGTTGTAAGTGGAATACGCGTGCGTGTATGTGTACAAGCTAAGGTCCGGACGAAAGAGCACGCAAGAGAAAGGAAAGGGTGAGGATGAAGAGACATGAAGACAGAATGACATGAAAGAAAAAGAAGGGAAGACGTCTGTGGGGGCCAATGAAAGGGGAACCAAATGAAAGCGGACAAACCGATGACAGACCCAACCTCATTAAGAAACCTGTTGCAAAGCCTGTTTTGCTTGTAAGTACGCCGCGCGCGAGAGAAGAGGGGAAAAAAGAGGAAGAGAGGAAAGGGAGAGAAAGGAAGAAACGAAGGTGCTCCCAGCTACGACACAAGCGTCCAGGGACACACCAAAAAGGAAGGGCTCCCAGCTATGACGAAAGCATCCAGGGACACCCAAGGAGGAGGGAAGGGGGCAGCTACGAACCAGCGTCCAGGGACACAGCTAGAGAGTGAAAGGGGTGTACCTGAGTATTCCATTCAGGAACACCCCAGAAGGCAAAGAAGGGGGAGGGAAGGGGGAGGAAGGGGGGGTTAAGTGCTCGGCAGATTCCATCAAGTCTTGAACACGCTTCGGCCGCTGCGGCCTCGTACGCCGTGCCAAAATGGCTGGCAGCTTTGACCGCTACGGTCACGTAAAGGCATGAGCCGTGAGCCAGCTTGGAGTTCAATAATCCGACAAATCCTTGGCAAATAACTTTGGCATAAGCCTACTACGCCCGCTCTGGGCACGTGCGTTTCCACGGCATTGGGAACATAGACCAACACCCGTTCAACGGGTCCACAGGGGCCACTCTACGGGGTCACCCTGGGCTCTCACTAGGAGAGACACACTTATAGAAATGCGTACTGATGTGAATGCGGTGCCACACGCCAGCCTAAGTGAAAAACCTAAGAAACCAGGACAGGTACATGTACGGTGGGTACTCCAAATCGACAACTCCAAAGCGACAACGCATGACTGCCGAGTGCATAACCGATGCAAAGGCTGGATGTCTTGTTCTAGCTTCAAAGGGGCAAAAGGAAATAAGTGGTGATCATCGTCTCGCAGGTACGTGCAATCTGCGTCCAGATTGCATATCACAGCAAACTTGAAGTGTCTGACTTCAAGAATGCCCTCCGCTCCCCTGCACAACACCGAAAGGTGCCCTGTGAGTCCAAGGGTTACACACACACACACTGAGACCATAGGGCCATAGGGAAGGGTGAAGGGTCTTCATCGCTTAATTTCTGGTTTTTGCTGAGGATATGGAAGAGCTCTTTTACCAGCATGGTGTGGACTTGGTCTTCAACGGGCATGTCCACAGCTATGAGCGGTCCTTTCCAGTCTACAACCATTCGCGGAATGAGTGTGGCCCGGTGTAGGTTCAACGTCGGCTGGGAATCATGAAGGATGTGAAGAGGTCCAAGCTCATACTGTGAACAAGTAGAGTCATTGCGATCGATGGGCATGAGAGAGCTCACTAAACCCATACGTATCATACACAACACACATATCACATAGGCCGGTTGATGGGGGGGGCCCTGAGGAAATCTCGTGCTGGTGATCCAGTGGTTCAAACTGTATATTCTTGTCTCAATAAAAATTTGTCCAAAAGTCGGTAGCTGCTCGGGTTTTCGCTCGATATGAGTTGATATGAAATTTACATTTCCTATTCTGTTGTGAGCCATCGTTGTAATGACGATTCTTTTGATAGTACCTTACAATTTTTTGATCAATGTAGATGTGCCGAGCAAGGGCGTTGCCTTGATGAGAGAGCCATTTGCTGCAGGCTCTCTCTGACGGTGGTAGGTATGGTGATGAGAAGATTCTGCGGATTGAATCCATCGCCAGATTCTGTCAGGGTGGTAAGGTTGACTGACTGAAAAGCCATCTGAACTGTTTTCGGCAACCTAAAAGGAGCACCGCGCGCTCGACAGAGGAAGTGGGGGCCCTCTGACAATGTTCTATATTGCCCCTTTGTTGCTGGCCGAGAACCAAGGACCAAAAGCCATCAACGAATGGTTGGCCCCGTAAACGGCATCTGAAGAAGAACTCTTGAATCCTAGAAATCCAGCAATCAAAAACATTACATAACTGATATGCTATTCCCACCCAGTCAGTGGACAACCTTTAACATTTTTTGGTGATTGGTTTTTCCCCTTACGCAAGAACAGGCCGGAAAGTGCGGTGAAACATCGTGTTCCAGGGAAGCCTTTAGATTTAGATTATTTTCGTCCACCTGCTCAGGTGGCACCACGCACATTGTCGTGGGCGACGGGGGCAACTACGAGGGTCCCGCCATCTACGAGGGGCATCCACCCGGGTGGCGGACGCCACAGCCGTCCTGGAGCGCCTTCCGAGAAGCTTCCTATGGACCAGGTGGGAGGATTGGGCTGGGGAGGCGTATGGAGGCCTTGGCGGGGGGCTTGGGATAGGGGTAGGCCTATGGAGGCCATTTGACGTCGCGGCTCGGTGGAAGGTAGAGAGGGAGGGGCTCGCGGTCTAGAGTCCAGACTCGCGGTCCGTATCGTCACGTGTCGGCTGCCTAAACAATATACCAGGACCCACAAGGGGTGGTTAATGGAAACCCTTAACCTCTAAGGGGCTATCAATAGAAACCCCTTACGTTGTCCTGGTATAGGCCATGAAACAGGACCAGATTTGTAGTCGGCATGTCTTTCTGTTCTGTACATCGCCTGGCGGCGTTTTGCGAGCGAGGCTTGCTCACTGTGTTCAACTCCACGCATGCTGAATGGCGGTGGCATCGGGTGGCGTGTGTCTTTGAGAACAAGAGCCGTGGCGTTGTGAAAGCAGAGGGGCTTTGTTTTTTTTTGGGGGGCGATTTTGATGTTCCTTGCTGGAACGCTCCAAATTGGAGTCACAAGATTGTTGTGCCGACATGTGACCTGCTTCTTTACAGCCTGTACTTGGATTGTGCAATTCTTGACTTGCGTTCAGTACAGTGAATGGTCGAGTTTGCGACATCCCCAATGGCATGCACGTTGGATTGTGGTTGGGTTCATCCTACACCCGGGAAGATTAACATGGAGCCTGAACATGGAGCTTTGGAAGACTATTTTCCTCTACAGGTTTTCAGGTTCCATGTTAATCTTTCAGGATTCACGCTGATATACGCTGACACCGCTTATGTTGTCAATGGTGCAGACAAACCAGCATTATGGACTGGTCCACTGAATAGCCCAACCCAAACATGGACAATCCTACCTACAACACCTACAGAGACCCTCGACATCCACCCCTGAATGTAGACAAAGCACCCTCCCCAAGGGCCCAGACAATGTTGGGGACCTTCAAACTCATTCCTTTCATTCCATTTCTTCCAATGCATCGGACCTCTACAAAGCCTCCCCATTGCTGATCTGGCCCGTTCGGTGGATTTTTGTGGTGTCCGTCCCCCAAACCGTCGTGCTCCGGCGGGTCCCACGCAGTTCAGGGCTCACCGTGCGGTGAACTGGACGAAGTTCACATACGAGGGCGCGAGGCAATCCTTGGGGCGAACGAGGCCGATGAGTGCTTTCTATTGGGAAGCTCAGATGCACCTCAGGTCGCGGTTCTGCTTCGGTGCTTTTCTTCACGGAAAAAGACAACAACATGTTGGCTCAGAACTTGGCAATGGGGGAAAGAAGCCGCTCATCCGTTGATGTCTAGCTTCATTTGGGATTGAACATCTTGTCTTGCCCAGATGGTTGTCGAACATCCACACCTTCCACTTTCTGAGTCCTTCACCTTCCAAGACCCCTAAAAGGTCCAGAGCCCCTTCTTCTTTCAGGACGGCGTGAGCGGCCCTGCGGGCGGCCCAGAGTGTGCTACGGAGGGGGACAATGCAGAGCAGGCCTATGAGGCCTCGGACGTGGTGATGTTGGTGCGAGACCCCCAGCGGTGCCCCAACAAGCGCCTGGGCGGCCAAACACTGCGAGGGGGGAAGTCGAAGCCATTCGAATGATCTACATCTAGGCACCAGAAAGAATGGCCAATTGTCAATAACTTTGAATCCTTTGGGACTGGAGCAGTTCTGGTCATTCCACTTGTGCTGTGAACGTTCATACACAAAGGTCTCTGCGGGTTCCGAGGCCTACGCTGATTTGCGGGGTCATTCACCATCTTCACTGCTGAATTGGTAATGGCCATCCTGGGAAAACCCACTACTGTAGACTAGCCCTTTTCAAGTTTCTCAGTTGATGCAAATAACATCAAAGATACATAAAGCGTCCGGCCATGCTTGTAGAGACACACACTTAGATGGTTGCTTGCAAGAGCTAGGATCAGTATGAAGTCCCACTTTAGATGCATTAGACCTTGACTGAAAAGGAGTGCAAACAGAAAGGCGATGAGTCAGCAGAGTTGAAGGTGTTGAACACTGTTTTGGAACTGCACGGCAATAAGCAACTAGACCTGATTAAAAATTGACATGGAGCAGGTACACATTCAGGCGTCCCTGAATGCATCCACCAGTCTCCCGTAGCTTCGTTGGGCAACGTAGGAAGACCGGTCGTTGCCCCCCTGGTTGATTTGCGTGGTTGTTTGTTTTAGTTGGGTTTCTAGTAGGAAGGCCAGAAGTTACTAGTAGCAGCCAGCCAAACTAGTGGAATTCACGGCAAACTTACCAGGTACAAACCTTGGAAACAAGTGTTAACACACACACACACACTGTGCCGCAATCGGCGCTCTGTACCCCTGGCGTGAAATGGTTTTTTGGCGCAACAGCTTTGTACACATAGCGCCATTATTGGCGCTGTGGAAAAGTACTAGCCACCTAAAAAGCCTTAGAAAGACAGACAGAGAACAAAACAAAAGCAGACTAAGCGGGCAAGAAAGAAAGATAGGCGTAGTTACGAGGCCCACTAGTTACAATACGTGCAGAAGTTAGCGAGCGGGACTTTGGTCTTATACCGCCCGGGTAGCTAGAGGTAGGACAGGAGAAATAGAAGGGAAGGCACCAACACACAAGTGTGTTGAGTGCGACTTCCTTCTATAACCCTAGATAGCGGGTGGGATAGCAACGGAGGCCTGGGGCAGGGTGCCCAAAGGCTGTCCCCATTGACATTTCAAGCCGATTATGGGGACGGCGGACCCTTTTCTGACAAGCATCTGAAACCTAAAGAAACCTAAAGAAAGGCCTCAAGAAACGAAAAGCAACAGCAAGAGAGAAAGAACCCAAGAACATGACAAGAACATGCACCGGAAAAACTCACAAGTGCCGCCTGTGATTACTTAGACATGTAGACTGCACAAAAGATTACTTAGGAAAGCAAGCTGAAAGGTGCATGCGAAAGTTGCATGCAGTGCCATGTCTGAGTGCTGAGCCCCGCCTGTGACTACTTAGACGTGCAGACTGTACAGGTGAATACTTAGACACATGCTCGCGTGACGATGCAAATCCGGATCAAAGTTTGAGTCTCAGTGAGCCCTGCGGCATAGTATCAGTGGTATCGAGCAATGACAGCAAATCAGAAGGAATCAGACGAAATGCCAAGGTGGAAGCAATCTTCCAGGATCTGGGTCTATGCACATGCGGCGCCCTTCGACGGGGATCACACCACAGCCCTCAGTGGGACTCTGTGGCGATACACACTTAGATGGTTGCTCGCAAGAGCTAGGATCAGTATGAAGTCCCACTTTAGATGCATTAGACCTTGACTGAAAAGGAGTGCAAACAGAAAGGCGATGAGTCAGCAGAGTTGAAGGTGTTTGAACACTGTTTTGGAACTGCCCGGCAATAAGCAACTAGACCTGATTAAAAATTGAGCAGGTACACATTCAGGCGTCCCTGAATGCATCCACCAGTCTTCCGTAGCTTCGTTGGGCAACGTAGGAAGACCGGTCGTTGCCCCCCTGCCTCTTTGTTGATTTGCGTGTTTTTTTGTTTTAGTTGGGTTTCTAGTAGGAAGGCCAGAAGTTACTAGTAGCAGCCAGCCAAACTAGTGGAATTCACGGCAAACTTACCAGGTACAAACCTTGGAAACAGGTGTTAACACTTAGATTGTTGCTCGCAAGAGCTGATGCCAGTATTAAGTTCCCCTTGACTTGAAAAACAGAAAGAACGAAAACTGAAAGGCGGCAGAGTCGATAGACTTGTAGATGTTGAACAAGGTTTCTCGCAGGTCACTAGTCGATTAGTGCAAAACACTGCAGTGGACAGCTTATTCAACGGTTTCAACAAGCTTTGCAGATACGTTCTCAAGGCGTCCTCCAGAATATCCTGACGAATGGCTGGAGCTTCGTTGGATCAGGCCAAGCCAAACGTCCCTGATCCCCCTGCCTCTTTTTTCGCGCTGAGAAACTATATGTTAGTAGCGATACCAGGAGCCCTTAGTAGCAAAACCAGGGGCCCTAGTAGCGTTCTTTGTGACTCAAAAACCTTAGGCACAGGTGTGGACACACACACACACACGCGCGCACACATTTCACATACACCAGTACACACATGTTCCAAGATCTATCATTTGTCTATATAGTTATTTTTAGATCACTATGTGCCCCTTTGCTTGTGGTGTGAACATTGCTGAGGTCCTTCCGGCAGCCGGGAACCATGGCCACCGCGGCCTCCACCGGCGCGCCGGTCTGGTTCACTGAAGCACCGGTCTGGTCCACCGCGGCTGCTGCGAGCGTCGTCGCGGCCGTGGGAATGGCCCTTGTCCTGGTGCAGTCGAGGCGGTGCAATGGAGCACTGCAGCAACAGCCCTTGCTGAGCGGATGACAAAAAGGATGGGGACCCATGAGACACAACTCAACACCATGAGACTCAGGGTGTTGAGCAACCAGTTCTTCAAAGACGTCTCCACAACCAGTTCTTCAAAGACGTCTCCACCGGATGGAACCACTTCCATGTGTCCATGATCATGGCTTGTTTGGGGCTGGCACGTGGCCACCTAAATCAGAGGTTTTTCTGTTGTATGTAGCATTGGACAACCTCTTCAAACAAGGCGCACGACAGATGCCACCAAACTCTGTTTCCATGCTGAACAAAAGATCCATAAGGGAACCGAATCCGTTTGGATGCAAGAGAAACAAGTAGGCGATGAGCGCAGGATGATTCGCTTACGTGCCAAGATCTTTGAGAGGGTGTTCTTTTGGCCTTTTAAGGTTCTGATATTATACAGTAGGCGACCTCGTGTCTCCGGTTTGCTTTGCTTCGCATGGACCCGACCGACCCGCTCGCAGCCCAAGAGTCTCCTACAACACCAGGAGTCACGAGCAGATTCCTCAACCCAGGCGACCCCGAGTCACGAGCAGATCCCTCAACCGAACAAATGGCTTGGTGGGAGGTGTTTGGACCTACAGTCGCCGCCCAGTCGCTGAGGCCTATTGCCATGCGCGGGGCGTGATCCACCGGGACCGGCCGGCCGATTGCCGTGTTCAGTGCGAGTCCGGTCTGCGGGTCTGTGGGTGTTATTCCCATGTGACAACAGGGTCCAACGAACGTCAATGAACGATTTTCAGGGGGAGAGGCGAAGATTCACCAGGGGCATTGCTCTGCTACCTGCTCGGCCGCGCCTGGGCGCTCGCAAAATGGAAGTTTTTTTGGAAGACTAGGACTACAGTGCGGAGATTCCACACCATCCATGCAGAAAACTGCGATGGTTGTTTCTCACCCACAGAGGCATGGAACACATATTTTGTTCCCTAGAAATCCCTAGAACGCGGCGTTTGCAGTCAGGTAGGCAAAGTTTATGTGTCAGTGATCTCAGAGTAACTGAACTGCAGCACTACGGTATAGTTATAGATGGGTTTCCCATTTCGCTCGTTTCCGTCGTCCATTAATTGATGGAAAGAACCCGGTGCCAGGGTGCATCTATACTTTGGTGGCCAGAAAGCGGACATTGTTTTCTTCCTTTCAACAACTAGTTAAGCTTGAGACCTGTCTCATCCTGTTTCAGGTCCAGACCACAGTAACCCAGGAAAAATCACGGTCCCAGTCGAACCGAACATGTTTTTGGTACGATCCACATCGATGAGTTCCTGTAAAGGTCAAACTGCTCTGTAAGCAAATCATTCGACTCACCAATGAAGGATGTCATTCGCTGTTCGATGGCGTTGCCCAATGTCGGTTGCTCGGGCGCCGGTGCCCTTTTCTCCTCCCCGCGTCGCACGCGCCGTTGTTGGCAGGACCTCAAGCCCGACAATGTGCTCTATGCCACTAAGGCTGACTTGGGAGGGCTCCATCAGACCTCAGTGCGACTCCTCGGCGGGTTGGAGGACTGCGGAGGCTTTCACGTTGTTTCCCTGCCAGGGTGGGACCTTCTAGGTGCCACGGAGGCTTTTGGCGCAAGAGGTGAAGAGCACTTGCAAGTTCCCCAGTGTTTTCAACAAACTTTAGTCAACTTTAGTCCTTCCCTCCTGTTCACTGGTGTGACCAGGCGCCAGACAGTGCAGTGAAGGCCTGGAAGTCCGGCTTGCCGCGATTGCGATGGGTAGTATATGGCTGTGAGTCAACACCCGGATGCCAACGGGTTGACCTCTTGTAGGGTCGTCCGTTCTGTTCATTTTCTCTGGTCAACCGTAGCCGGGTGCCATGACCCACACCCATGTAAAGATATGTAAAGATCGTTTCCGGCTGGCTTGACCGATCTCAATCTGTTTGGGCGAACATGGTGAGTCGGCACTGTGGCCATCCTTGGCCGAACCAAGTGCAGACTTGGTTCCGCGAAGCGTTGAATCATCCGCACTGGTGTCTAGCAGAATTTGCAGTTTTTGGGTCCCATCGTGCCAGATTGAGTTGCATCGCAGAAACACAATGATTGCTTAGGTGTTGGACAATGGCTACTTGGAACTTGGAACAGTGGAGTGGAATACTGAAGACTTGCTGTCCGAGGGTTCTACCAAGTTGACAAACGATAAGATGATAAGACCTTTGCCGCAAGACGTGGCGAGAGGGTTCATGAGTGGTGAACTCTGTATATTTTCTGGCCATGATCGAACACAACCGAAGCAAAAGACATGCCTTTTCGGGCCATCTAAGAAAAATGCAACTTTTTTACTTCTTCCAAAGACTCATCAGCAACAGGGCCCTGTGCACCCTTTGATCGGCCCTTTTTCTGTGCGTGGAGGTGATTGACTTTGGGCTTGCAGACTTCCTCCAACGCGTGGAGTCCCGGTGTGGAGTCGATCCGGTGTGGAGTCGATCTGGTGGTTTCAATTCGAATTATATTCCAATGAATTATTGTTTCTAATGGCTTCGTAGCGTCCTAGTATGGCCAGGAGCCCCATTCTAATGGCGTCCTTGTTTGGAATTGAGAACTCTTCCACATCCGGTGAGGGAAATCCCCAACAGCTGCTGCAAGAGATTTTGGTCATTTTTAGTCAATATATGTCAATATCAATATATTGGCTGTGGCGGCTGTGGGTAAAACACCGGGGCACCCTGGGCCAGACCCTGGATCAAATGAACAGATTCCTCTAATTATAAGATATTATAAGGGATATCAACCTTCCATGGTGTGGTGGGTGAGGTTTTGACCCACAGTCTATATACTGTTAGTTTATGTTTTTAATATTTCTATTTGTGTAGCCCCGCTCATCCATATAGCTGCCCTGCTCTTGTGCTGCTTCTAAAGACCTCCTGGGTTTCTTCTTTCCGCTGCTGTGCTCAAAGCCTGTGCTGCTGACTCTGAACCCTGCTCAAAGTGTTTTCTAGATGGTTGAAGGGTCAGCTGCTCAGTGGCATACACAGTTGAATCGAAACGATTCGAACCTGGACACCAGAATCCTTTATATAAACTCTCCAGGGTTTCGTGCCCTTTGACCAAGCGGTGCGCAGCACAACACATTCGGGCATATGTATGTATATGTCGCTTTGAATACAAAAACGCTCTTAGCATTCTTCAGCTTGTATGTTAGCCACACTTTATTTTGCTCTATAAGTCAGCAGCCTCAAAATCCACCCGGTTCAGCATCCTCTCAGCTTGCCGCGCTGCCGGCGCATGCGCTATGCACCAAGGCCTGCGTGCTGTGGCCGGAGGGAAAGCCATGGAGAGAGTTCGGGGTGCCCGGCCGCGGCCGCGGCGGTTTCGGTTTGGGCGCGCCAGGGTCCTGAGGACGACACAATTGGAGCCTGAAAAGCCGAGGTTTGCCTACGAAAAGGGCTCCTTTACAGGTGCCTATAGCCTCAAGAAAGGTTAAAGTCAAAGGGGTGTCCATGAACTACCCCAACCTGATGTCCCTGTAAAGGAGCATCAATCGTTCAGAGCGCCATTTCTGTTTTGCGTCCTGGTGTTCGGCGGTGGTGAGGTCCGGGCTTGTCCGAAGGCCAGGTAAGCAGGTATATATATATAGTTTGTTATTGTGCTGGGTCATGATGGGTATAACTTATTATAACATTTACAATGACATGTTGAGGACAAAGGCTCCGAAGATGAATCAACCACCAGTCTATAAACCACATGATAGTTCTCAACACAGCCTCACCCCTGTCCCAAGGCTGGTGGCCAATACATGTCGAGATGTAGACCTAGCCAGGTCAATTTCACTCCACCCTGGCTGCACCTAAGTCTTCAAAATCTCCATGATCCTCTTCCGGGGTAGTGAGAAATGAGTTTCAACGCCGAAACATATCCAAAACAAAATACTTGCAACTTGCATTTGCTGCTGTAACCAAGATTCTCCTGTAACCAAAGCCGGGGAGTGTGAAGATCTCGGAAGTTGGCTTTCCTTCGGTCCAAGAAGGAGGGGTGGTCTACCCGTTGTGCAGTTCAGTTCAGTCTACAGGTTGCGCCAAGTTTTTTCTCGTAGATCATAAGGTTTCTTCGTTGTTTGTTTGCATCCCCTTTCAAATGCTTCCGAGGCGGGGACATTGGCATTCATGGTGCGAGCCTCAAGCCTACGTAGGCTCACTTCACGGAGATGGATGACAGGACAAGGCCGACCCCACAAATTGGGCTGGAAACATCGTAAGAGCGGTCGGGGAGTGCAAAGCTACACATACCCCTTAATCTACAAAGAAAAGGGGCGCTGACCCCGGGCCGTAAAATTCCTTTTGTGATATGCATAACCGGCATGACCCATAGTAAATTACATTATACTGATGTATACTGTATATATTTTGCATATCCATGTACCAAACCGCTATATAATGAAATGCATATGTGTAATCGCTTGCATTTGCTGCCCACTTCAAACGTAACATGTCCAAAATGCTTCAGAAAGTGCAAATGTGGTATCACCAGTATACACTGTATCTACTTCCCACTGGAAAAAACAACATAACCAAAACAATCAATAATCCAAACAAAAAGACAATCACAAAACCACAAACATACAATATTATGAGACTCTTTGCTGCCACACTCCCCAAGAAACTTTTGGAATATTGATACATATTGTTTCCATTTTTGTTTGATTTTTGGTGTGAGGCTGGGCATGCACAGACCTGCACTCCATGGAGAGCTCTAGCCCAGGTTTGGGATCTGACCTCAAGCCTAAGTCTTGGAAGTGTGCATGTTCCTTTGGAATCCTTTTGGATTCTGGTTGATTCCCCGTTGACAACAATTGAACGCCATTTGATTTCCTGTTAAATTCGTTTTGATTCCGATTTTGACTTCCTATTAATCTCTTAGTGTTTTAGTGACATTCTTTTAGATTCTTTATTACACCTTTTCAAGTTATTGCAACATTGGAAAAAAGGAGAGTTGGAGGTCGGAGACAGCAGTGGCGTCATTTCACACATATAATAAGTTAATAAGCATGGTGGGGACAATTTGACGGACGAACGGGCAGAATATGAACACAAGGAATGAAAAAGCCAGAAAATCCATCGAATGGCTCTCGGCGCATTGCGGGCCAACGGACGCTTTAGCGCCTATGGCCGAGACAAAAAGCTTTAGCGCAAAAATCGACAAAGGGGGGGTAGCCCAGGACACTAGAAATCTTGAACAATATAACCTCCTACATGTCCTCCTACAATAAGGTTCGCCGTTTTGTGCTTTATTAATAACACCTCCTGGATTTATGCTTTTAATATTAGAATTCACTGTTTAAATTCGTAATCATGGCCGTTTATTTTTTACTAAATACATTCCCTTTGATTCCTGTTGATTCACTTGCACATTCCTTCTGATTTCTAATGATTTCCTCTTATAGAAACATCTACGTGTTTCTGTGTGTTGTGGCCTATTGCATACATAAACACACTAAAATACTATGTTTTCGAGCATTTAAGCAAGGCCACTTTCAGAGCCCTACCAACGCCCACTCACCAAATCTATGAAATCATAAGACATTTTACGAAATCTATGGGCGGTGATAACTGGTTGGTTTTGGACTTCTGGGGTACTACCCTGGTCTTGATCACTCTTCATCCACTGAGTCATCTCAGACAACAAACAACTCTTCACTGCTGAGAGCTGCGGAGGGCACTTCGCTCAGGCTCCCGAGATGTTGAGCTCGGATGGCTCGTACGGGGAGAAGGCGGTGGGATAGATCGGGCGACCTCGAAGGGGGCAGACATCGGATGGCTGGTGGGAGAGGCCGCTGCAGCATTTTCAGGGTGTTTCTTCGGGTGTTTTTTCTCAAGATGAAACGCAGCCCTGAAACTGGGGATGTCATATTCTAGTTGATGTTAATGGGTACTGGCAGCACAGGTTTCAGGATGCATTTGTCATGTTGACCCTCGCCAGCATTTGCAGAGCGCGCAGGTGGACGTATGGGCAATTGGTTGCATCTTGTACCTGTTGATCACAGGCCATGCGGGCCTGTTTTTGAGAGCGTCAGAGCATCTGTGTGCATGATTGTGTGCGAAGTGATAAGTGGGGGAGAAGGCGGATTCACGAGCAAGACCTCCTCTCGGACCCCGTGTTTGCCGAGAGAGGACCGTGAGGATTTTAACATCGGGTGCTGAGATTGCTGAAGTTGCTGGGGAGGTTTCCCTATGTTGCTACTCTTATACTGTACTTTGGTTCCTCCAAGCCTGTAGTATTTAGACAGGGCCTCCGGGAAGACACGTCCGTATCGCTAGCCCAACGGATTGGCAGGTGATGAAGAAATGGAAGTGGAGTGAATCCCCGGTGAGTGGAGGAAAGTCCTTCAACAGCCTCTCCACCGGACAAAAGAAACTGTAACTCCCCCCCCGCGGTCATCTTCAACAGTCCCGGGTCATCCCCAACCAGGGGGTTCAGATCCCGCTAGCTCTACAGCCAAGTTCATGACCTGCTACATGTTCACGTCGATCCCATGGCCAGGTCAGCACCCCTTTTGGCCAGGTCGTGGCACAAGCCTGGAGCCTGAGGAGGGAATGTCTGAGTTGTAACATGAGTGGCTGAGGATCAGATGAGTGGGCTGGGCCTTCTTGGGTGGGTTGGAGGATAGGGTGCTTCGTTTCAAAGCACAGGTCACAAGATTTTGGCAATGCGAAGGTCCAGGAAACCTTGATTGTGTGTTGCATTGTGGTTTCTTGAATAATAATCTTGAACATCATCCCTCTGATTGGGCTCCCTTGCGGCATGACTTGATTCCAGGCACGCACACGCAAGCCAACCTTTGGGGCCTCGGTTTGAGCCCCTATGGTTTCTGAAGCCACCAGTGGATTGAGCTCTTTATAGCAGCGACTGGCGACGTGTGCGGCCAAAAGAGATGGGGCTATCAACAAAGACTTCCAAAAAGGCCTTCTGACATCTTCTGTTTCGCGTGCATGCTGATGTGATGGTTTCTGAGAGTGTCCGTGTTTGCAACGCCTTTGATTGGCTCCATTGTCCTTGGGCAAGCACAGGTTTTGTACAAATGACGCGGGATGGAATGATAGGTTCCATGGGTCTTTTGGCATGGGCAGCTTTTTGAGCCAAAAGGTTTAGATGTTTGCTGGAGACCAGTGTTGACATGGACCCCAATGATAGAGCAAGAGAAACATAATTTTCCAATCACAGGGATGAAATTCCAGATTATTCAAGATACCACAATGCAAGATTTCCTGGACCTTCGCATTGCCAAAATCTTGTGACCTGTGCTTTGGAACGAAGCACCCCATCCTCCAACCCACCCAAGAAGGCCCAGCCCACTCATCTGATCTGCAGCCACTCATGTTTTCGCTCATCTCTTCACCCCCAAATCGGACGGCATCTCGTCTCTGCTCACGCGAAGGGGGTCGTGAGGGCCGTGAGGGCCGTGAGGGCCGTCGAACACCCCTCGTTGGCCAGCGGAGTGAACGTGGTGGGAAAGTATTCCAGAGCCATAGGGCCATGGCCAGCTAGCCAGAAGTTCTTGCACTAGTGATTGATGAGTCTCTGATGGTTTTGAACTTCATCTCCCCCACTCGCCATGCTGGATATTTGCTCACTCGCCTCTTTTCCAAGGCGAAAAGCAGTTGATCCAGTCGATCACTAGTGGCCAGGCGGGTTGCACTCAGCACCATGTGATGGGTATCAGCGCGGAAGCGAAGTTAGCTAAATAACTGATGCACCATTCTGCCACACCAGCACTGCAGAGCCTCTCCAAATGGCCTATTAGGCCAGCCTTTTCAGGATGGGCTCTGCCGGATGCTCTGCCGTTCCCAGAGCCCTCCAAATGGTCAGGTCCAACCCCTGAGCCTCCGAGGGCACCCGGCTGCGGTGCAGGTGCCACAGCACCCGAACTTCCGGGCCGCGCCGGCGGCCGCGCAGGACCTCACCGTACAGCTGATGGTTCCTCGGATGTAGTGGATGAGAGTGGATAGACATCGGAACTCGAACGTTGAACTGTTGCTTTGATCAAACCTCTGAACGTGGAGATGGTTTGATGGGGGGTTGGTGCCGTTGATGCATCAACCCAGTGAAGGTATAGCCTATAGTGATGCATGGCAGCTGCGTGGCACGCGCAGCTGCCACGTTCGATGCCGCGTTCCGCCCGCATGCCGCGTTCCGCGGCTCCCAGGCGAAAGACCCCCTTCGGCGTGCGGCTGCACAGGATGCACTGCGTCACCCCTGGCCTGGAGCCTCGATCGATGTGGAGAGCGTGAAGAGCACGAGAGAAATCAAACGATTGAACCCAGAGGATCCCAGAGCACCAATGTCATTCGAGAATGTGCCTCTTTTTGATCACATTGACGCCGAGAAACCATGGCCGTCAATCGTTGGAATTGGAGACACTGTGCTGTTCCAGCCGCCCAGCCGCGGGCTGGTTTCCTCCTGCGAAAGCTGCGGCCGAAAGAGCAGCAGAATCCGACCCAGATGATCAGAAACCGACCCAGATGATTAGAACGCGGCATTAGGTTTGTTGTAAGTTTGTAGATTACTGTAATTATATGTAAGTATATTATATATAGTTATATAGTTATTCGTTAGATTATTACATGTCGATCACATGTCGAGTTACTCAACAAATGTACATGTTGAGAAGCAAACTGGGCTGATTTCTCGACTCAAGGGTTCCAGGGTTCTGGACTACACTGGCAGTGTGCTTCCGGCGACCCAGGCTGCGCGCGGAGTCACCCGGTTCGGCCGCACAGGCAGTGATGCCTGGGTGTCTTGGGAACTTGGGAGTAGATCTCAAGACCATCAAGCATGTTGGAATCACCATTGAGATGAATTTTATGCTTTCATGTGGCTTTTCACCTCAGGACATAGGACATGAGGTGAAGAGACTTTCTTTTTTGACCACATGCATACGTGGAAAACGAAGCTCATCGATCTATCAGAGTTGATCTATCTCAGTGACATCGATCTCCTGTTCGATCCTGTCAGGTGCTGGACAAGTCGGTCTTCGAAGGCCTCTGCAAGTATCAGGCGAGGCTGCCGAGTGTCCGGCGGGCACGAAGGCGGTGTTTGCACTGCAAAAACTCACCCACCTGAGTTAGACCGAAGTGACTTCGCATGCGGGCTGGTGGAATGGTTTGGGTTCTGCGGGCCCATTGCTTTCGACTGTGTCTCGTGACCGGGTTCAAACCGTCGATAAAAGGATGATCACTGCCAACAGAGGTTGAAGAGCCCTATAGACTATTCCATAGGTAATTCAGTGAGGTCCTAGTTCAGGTCACTGGCTACCTCTCTTGGTGCTTTTGAGAAAGGCCATCGGCCATTGCTAAGCCATGTCTAACCATCATCATCCTCATCCCGGTTTCCCGGTTTCCCGGTCCGGAGGTCGGAGGTCGGTTCCGGGATGGACCCGGTGGGAAAGGACCGGGCTCGGAAATGGAACGTTCCCCCCAAAAGACCAAATATATAGATATAATATATATATATAGGATGCAAGAGAATCAGTTTTGGACGAGTCCAGGGTGTTTTGCTTTTAAAGCGATGTGTGTTTTTGGGATTCCTCAAAGGAGTACTGAGTGTATAAAGCCTCAAGCCTCAAGCCAGCCAGCTTCGAGGCTTCGAGCAAGCTGAAGCGGGCCGTGCTGAAGCTCTTAGCCGCTCGCATGGGTCGGGGGATGGGTCGTGACCCAACTGGAGCCCGTGGTCCACCATGTCGTAGCGAACGACCTTCCAGGTAGGTCGTGCCCAAGCTATGCTGGTTTGGTCACAGCCATCTCGCCCGTGGCCAAAAAGACCATCCAGTCCAGTGTATCCCTTGGCTAGGGGGGGGGGAGTCCAGGACACCCAGACAGGATGATCCTAGTAGGATTTGCCAGCATGTGTTTGACAGGATCTCCTAGTATTCAGTGTTGATTGATTTTACATCCCCTAGATGATCCTAGATGTAAACCCATTCTCCTCATATGGTTTAACATCAATCAACAGTCAGCATTACTACAGAACAGGGTCTTGTTCCCACACTTGGTTGTTGCCCAAGGACTGAGTATTGCTCACTAAACCTTCTATTTCAAGCGCCAACCCGAAAGCAACGCCTTTCAGTAGTCTTTTGAATGTTACATCCAGTTGCCTTGAAACTAGTTACTATCTGACCCCTTTTATTTTCATATAAGAAAAAGGCTGTCTAACTTTCTAGATGGCGTTAATATCCTGAATGGGATTCCATGTCGGGTTCCTAGCGGAATCGCGGAAGATCCAACAAAAACCACATCAGACAGTTGACAATTTTTCACGTCCCCCCTCAGCCTTTCTTAGAAACCATGTCTGTGCCGACGTGTCCGGGCCTCGAAGAACGCCGAACGTCTCGTGGGTCGAGACCAAGCACGATGAGGCCAAAGAGGCCGATGAAGAGCGGGCCCGGGCCGCCGAAAGAAGTGGTGGAGAGTGGAGGGGGGCCGTGGGGGTTCGAGTGTGGTGGAGTCAAGGGATTGGAACGAAGAGGAATAAACCGGATGAGCCACAGAGTTTGGATGGGTCCATCCAAGTGCGCAAGACCTCATGGAGCTGGGCGTAAACAAAGGAGTGTCCTGGGTCCTTCAAGAGTCAGAGTTCACTAGGTTTCACTTCGATTTTACAAGTGCGCACAGAGCGCGCCTGGATCATGTTCCCTACCCTCTCTGGGACCTGGGATGTTTTCATGGGATGGGTGTGCCAGCCTCCCAGGTGAAGAAACTTCGAGAACAGTTCCGAACTTTGAATGTGCGTCAGGCTGGGCGGCAGAGGACAACACTTGAAGCGAAAAAGCATCTGTTGATGTTCCACCGAACGGAAACCAGATGGACTCACATCAGTAGGAGAATTTTCGCAAGTGTTTCCTTCTGCACAACATTCTCGCCAATAGTCATGACCAGTCTACTTTTGGTGCCATAGGGTCATAGAGTCCTGGTGTTTCCTGTACGGGTCTTTTTTTTTGGGGTAAAGAGGCCCGAGGTCTCTAACGTTTTGGGGGCGTTTTCGCAGCGGATCTTCCATCCCCCAAAGAAAAGAGGAGTCACTGAAAAAACCTGAAGTGTTGGGCCATGTTTTTCAAGTGTTAGGAGACAAAGAGTCTGAGGAGGTCACTGATCCATCACATGTTTCCTTAGATCAAACATGACATCTTCGGTCCCAGTCACGACAGTTGCCAGAAGCTTTCTTTTCGTGAGGACCTTGGATTACTAAGTCGCCTGGGCGGCTGGGGGGGAACCAGGTGTCTGTTGCGCGGCTGTGAGGCTGCTGTGGTGCAAACATACCAAACATTTGCATGTTCAGATTCAGAAGATCTTCAAAAAGCATTTGTGGATGAATCCCATTCAGGGTGGTCCTTTCCTCTGGTTCAAGACTTTGATCACCCGCGACCAGGATGGCTACATCAGCCGGGAGGAGCTTTTGCAGGGCGGTCCCAGGAGCAGCTCCGTGTGTTGAGAAGAGGACCTCTGAACAGCCTCAGATAGAGAATATGCTTCAATGACATGAGCACCCCACAAATCTCCAGAAAACGACACATCACATCTCTATGCACATATAAGTGCTATATATATAACTTACATAACTAATTATTATACATGATCATACATGCATACACACCTACCATTAATATTTAGGACTCCACCAGCATATTGAGCCATGCCAAATCGTGCCGTGTCTCACCGAGCACCAGCTGAGGCGTGGCTTGCGGCAGTGCCCGGAGTGACTTGGTCGATCTGGGGCAGAGGTGTTTAAAACACATTGGGGAAAGAGGAAGAACATCCCATACATGTTGTTTTGCATTCCAAATGCTTGGCCATATGTTGATTTGCTGCGAGAGAACCTTCCGCCGTTCCGTACGTTCCGTGCTGCGGGCGCTCAGCGCTGACAGCTACTCTACGGCTTTTGGGTCGACTCGGCCCCTTCCAGTCCACCAGTGGATGGAGGTTCGCCTGCGAGGTTCGCCCCTGGCAGGTGAGGTTCGCCAGTGAACCGGTCACAGCGAGGCGAAATGAAGGGGGTGGACCTTCAACAAGCCTTCGATTGAACACAGTGAGAGATCTGTGCGGACGTGATCGCAATCACCGAATACTTAGTCAAGTGCCGTTGGTTGCCGATGGTTGGGCATGGGATGCAATATGGAGTTTCGCTCACAAGATCTCAGGAGATTCATCAACGGTCATGACCCCTCCTATGCGAGGCCCGGACCCCTGCATCGCAGCATCCCAAGACCCTTCAACTTCCTGAAAACTGCAGGAATTCACAAGTTCGCCTATACAGGACACCCTCATCGGAAGACCCTTCAACACCCATATTCGTTGCAAACCTCTGGCACCGTGCACGGCTCATCCATCATGGGTTGATCACCTGCCCTCGATCTCCGTCCCCGCCCGCTCTTTTGGCAGCCTCGACGCTTTCCGGGTTGCGGAGCGCCTCAACGGGGTCCAGCCTACAGCGACTAGCTGTTGCCATGGCTGCGGCCTTCGGAGAACATGGCGTGATCGACTGGGCCACTTGGTTTGGGCAGTAATGTTCAACAGGATGGATGGTTCCGTCGGGACAGTGTGGAGCTGAATCTAAACAGGATGGAAGTCTGGAGCTCAAAAATATTGCAAGAGACGTCAGTTGATTGGCAGGAAGCGTTTGGGATCCAGAGTTCAACAGACTTAACTCTGGAGTTAATTCCTCTCATTTCCTCTCCAAACATGCGCGCAGCCCAGGTCAGAACTCTAGAGGAATCCCTGAGTTTTGCACTGCCATATGCAACCGAGACTAGACTGACCAAACTTTCTAGATCAGTCTTTAACCCTTTCAAGAGACTGAACTCCGGAGTTTTTCCTCGAGTGGGTTTAATTACATAAGAAATTCAAGGCCCGGGTTTAACTAAGAAATGAATTGACAGACTCGGGTTTAAGTAAGAACTGACATGAGCGACCCGGTTTTAACTAAGAAATGAACTGACAGACTCGGGTTTAAGTAAGAAAAGACATGACAGGCCGGGTTTAACTAAGAGATGATATGACAGGCTTGGTATGGCTTGGTCCACTACATGCATCCTCATTTCAACACAGCGGTCTTGTAGGATTTCAGTGTCATCTCCCAGGGATCGAACGACACTCGTTTCATGATTTCGACTTGAACCATGCCGTAAACCCTTTGTTTACATGTTGCTTAAGAGCTTGGGTCATATTTTGCCAGGGTTCCTTCCTGCACAGCTCACTTGGACTTTCTGCTCATGTTGGAGTTACAGAAACATACAGACACTCTGAAAAGCTTCTTTATGAGATGAATTGATGGACTTGGGTGAGCCCTGGACTTGAGTGTTCTACTTCACATGGCAGTGGCAAACGGTCTCCGGAATTCTCTGACATTTAAAAGGTCCCTCAGCGCCATGAACAGTTTGAGCTCCTTGGATGTCAAGCCTTTTCTGGGTTGGTGGGCTCCAAAAGCAAAGGCAGGGGTCAAATGAACTTTTTTCGACACTTGCGGTGGCCTGGAACCCCAAAAGAATCCAACAGATGTGAAAAGGCTTAAGTTCCAAGCGGGTCGACTCTCCCTCGCATGGTTTGTGAGTCCCAAGGACAAGTACAAAGAGCTCGTGAAAGGCGCCAACCGGTGGGAAGGACTCCTGGTGGGTTCCTTTTGGGGGGCTACAGAAAACCTCTTGCACGGGATGGGAAGGTCAAGAATAGATACGACCGGATCTGCGAAGCTGTGCTGCGAAGCTGCGACGGAGCGGCGAAGCTGCGAGAAGCTGCGAGTCCCCGCGACCGTCAGCGCCGGGACTGCAGAACAGCTTTTTTTGAGAGGCCAAACATGCCCCAGGGGAGCAGTGTGAGGGGTTCTTATGGTATAGGTGTGAAGGCCGTTTGGTCGGAGGCTCTCGCATCCGCCAGCGGCTAACTCGCTGCTATTTACAGTGCATTCATTAACCTCAAGATCTTCGAAGTGGTGCTGTGCGCATTTTCGGATGTCCAACGTCGAGTTTTCGTGGCAGGTGCAGTGCAGGGGATCGGAATATGGTTTTTGATTTGATGTGCAGATTTCGCGGCAGGCGCAGTGCTTTGGACATGGCGGTGGTCTTTGGCACGCTCTGATTTTGTGGCGGGTGGGGTGAATCGTCACTTTTGAACACGTGGCTCGTTTTCAGAAATCGGAAGGAAGATGGGGGCGGTCTCGATCGAAAGCTGCATTTTAGCATCTTGGTTGTCTTTGGACATGCTCTTGCTACGAAGCGCCTTGGCAGGGCTGCGCGATGTGAAACTTGATGTGCAGATTTTGTGGCATGCGCAGCACTTTGCGGAGCTTGAAGTGTAGAAATTGTGGCAGGGGCAGCGCACAATTTGTGGACCTTGAAGTTGGGTGTAACGGGACGGAAAAGATGATGCAGGAAGAAGGAATCCTGAAGCTGCCGTAATATGGTACATACATAGCATGCATGAAGTCAACCCCAGCTCAAGCCAAAAGACTTGATTTCTTGCCAACCCCTTGTTGGCATGACCGGCCGTGACAGGCTGTGCCGGTGGGGGTTCAGGCTCCTAGTAGATGCTAGTAGGCTCAGTCAGTTGACAAGATCCTGCAAAGAAAACCAGATATGACATAACATCATGTTTCATGACGTAGCAAAATATAATAAGATCAACTAGATGTAGTACTTTGATGTACTTTGTAGTTAGAAACATCTAGTCCAGTACAACTTTTGAATGTTTTCAAAAAAATATTGCCAAATAGTAATTAACATTTTTACTTTGAATATCAAAGCAACCAAGATCAACAAATTAGACCAACCATGATTTAAGACAACAATTAACCCAACTGACAACCCCCAATAGCAAAGCGCCCGCCAAGATCTAGCACATGTTTTGGGTGTGCGTTGTTCGATGATGCATCGGTTTATTACATCTGGAATGCCGAACACAACTTTCCAAAAAAGAATGTTGAAATGCAATCACATAGTTCACACACACAGACTTGCAAAAGACGATGCCCAACCAAAATAGATGTACCGAGACACCACCAATGACCGAGACACCGCGAACCATGACCGAGACACCCGCGGAACATGACCACAAGACTGCGCAAACATGAGCGAGACAGCGCCCGCGCATGAGCGAAACACCGCGAAACACCGCCTAAACCTATGACTGAAACACCAGGGAAACATGACTGGGACACCACCCAAACATGACCGACACACCACCAATAGATAAAGCAAGACACCACCTCAACATGACTTTTCAAAGCACCAGTGAAACATGACCGAGACACCGGGACACCCACAGGCCGGGGGCCGTGGTTTTTGGCGGCGCCCGGCCGCCTAAAGAATGTAACAAACCCAAGTTTTCGCTATTGAGGAATCAAAGAAGAATAGGATACTATATAGTATAAGATTCACTTATTACAAAGTGGTAGGGTTTGGGATTTCGGCCCACGTTTCAGACATGGTTCTGACCCTTGTTATCCCATACTATATCAATTTTTCCATACACAGTATTAGCTGTTCTTGTTTGCGGGTGTTTACAGGTTGCGTTCCCATTGCACTTTCAAGGGACTTAGACCTTCAGCACCCGGGTGCGAGGTCTACCCAGGCACGAGGTCGGTTTCTGCGGTGCGTTCGCTCGCAGGTATCGACATTCTCACCTATGACCCTCCACAGAAGAAGCCACAGTTCGCTGCAGCATGCAGGAACATCAACTGCTTCACGCCGAGGCAGAGGAAAGGATCTCCAATAGCACAGGAGTTGTTTTGGACATTGGCAGGTGTTGGCGGATGCTGACAGACATATGAAAACAAAATAAACACAATCATCTAAAATCATATAACTATATACATTGCAGAATTGGGCGTGCGTATCAAGAATACCACAAAAACATTCAACGAATTATTCTATTCATTCTAAACTCACGGGAAAAGGAAAGAACATGCATGAAGACTAGTTAATTTTGTTGAGGAAAACTGGTCATGTTTCAGGAACACAACGGCTAATGGTGAATGGCACTTGAGCTTGGTCCACAGTTTATCTACTTGAAGGACACCCTCTTTCTTCCAAAACAATCATCCCAACACTTCTTTTAACACCCAGAAGGTTGGAAATGAACATGCGTTCTCTTGATTGGGACACCATATTATTTGGGCGAGCTTTCACTGTGAACTTTGACCAATATCAGTTGTTCTTTTCGGGGAACCCAGGTTTGAGGGTGGCGGGCGGTTGTTTGTTTTCAAATGAGACGGGCCTCGCAATACGTGAAGGAGTGCTCACCAAAGACCCAATGTCCAAACCCCTTGATGGACCAAAGACACCTGCTTCACCTTGGAACCAAAAACACATTTTCCATAGTTAGTATCTACAGCTCACAGTGGACCCACAAGAGACCGATCAAGGATGATAAAGGATGGTCTTCATCCAAAGGGCATTGTTTTCATTGCGTCGCCAGCGATCAGCGAGCTTCGCACCGTCCTTCCGGTCTCTGTTCAGCGTCCGCTCCACGAGCTTCGCCGACCGAGCGAGCAACCGACCGGTCCGAACGTAGATGTAGACTCTTGATGAACCCAGAGCCTCCATTGGAAGAGGGATGTATATGGATGTCCAATTCAATCGAAGGGGGGGGTTCTCATGGTCCTTGATCCAGAGTGTAAGACCCAGTGACCAGGTCTCCCTGGTGCGTGGGCTTTCCGCTCTGCGGCTCGGAACTGATGCAGTGCTTTGTCACTTGGATGTGTGGACCCGGAAGGGGCGGGCGTTTTGGCGGTCGTTTTTTGGCGCGTGCGTCTCTTTGCTGTTTGTTGCGCGTTAGGGATGAATGGATGGAGTGATGAATTGGGGTGGGTGATGAGTGGATGGAATGATCGATTGATTGATTGATGGATGGTGGGATGATTTTTGAGGTTCAGGTCGACCCTGAGTTTGATCGTCTCTCAACTCGAGTTCTGATCCCAAGGTTTCCCCAGAGGATTGAGTTCTGAGTGGGCTGGACACATCTTGGAACCTTGGATGGTCCGAACTGGGAAGCCACATTTCCAAGGTGTTGAGAAGGAGTGGTTGAGTGGTATTTGAGTCCGTTATCCAGCACAATGATGCGGAATGTGAAGGTTACAACACGAGCCTCTTGCCCATCGACGCTCATCCCTCGAGATGGGATCGGGCTCTCTGTCCGAACGAAATTCTGACTGATCCATTGGTGTTGAATCCTCATGTGGCGAGGGAGTGCTGGATGGTCCGAAGAAGCCCTCTACCATCATCCTGACGAATCCAAAGAAATCTGAGAGTTCCACTGACAGAAGCATCACCATTCAGTGGACCTCTCAGATGGTCACACCATGTGACACCCTTAAATAAGATCATCGATGATCATTGTGGCCTAGAAGTCGAGCAAGGCCCAAGGCTATACTTTGCTCTATTGGAGTAAAGGAAGTTCCCGAATCAGGCCCCCTTCTTGCTATTGGGTTGGAGGCCATCGCTATTGGGTTGGAGGCCCCCCTTTTTTGCAGACATTTTCATAGTCTTTGACCGCCCCAGACCCGTTTATCCAGAGTCACATTGCCCACATCCGCTCGTTTCGTTTGGAGCGAAACAGGTGAAGTATTGGAGGGGTGATGAGGTTCAGCATGTCTACCTCTCGCAGGCGAGATGCTGTACCTGACCTTGGAAGATCCCCAAACATCGAGGGTGAAAATGCCTTCTCATATGACATGAAGCAGCGCATGAACATCTTGAACAGTTAAAGCAACAAAGTGAGAACTCGTCATGACATATAAAGTGCTTTGACATTTTGCGATGATTGTGATTGCATAATTGCATAAGAGTGTCGCATTCATATGCGGGCATGCTCCAAACCCTGGAAAAAAAAACAATACCCTTTAACAAGGTTCCAAACCAGTGAAAAACCATACGGGGATTCACAAATCCGAGGATGGAAAGCCGCACAAGGCTACACATAAATTTCGACCGCACCTCATATACTGGAGAAAACACATTGCATCTGTAGCTCGACGCCCCAAACTCAGGGACCTCGCAACCTGGGATTTGAGACCTCCAACTCCTCATTCATGAGGTCACCTCCCCTTGCGCCAGGGAAGGGGGGGGTTCAGAGCCGCGGGTCTCAAGCAGTTAGTTCGGGTTCACAGGTTTGGACAGCGGTATAGAATAATTAATGTAGACTCTTGATTAATACACCCCCAGATGCAGAGGATTTTCCGTCTCTGAACTGCAAGTGAGCGCATTCAAATGGGGGGGGATTATGAATCAAGAGTCTACATTGTCTACATTAGATCGAGCCACACCCTCTGAGCTGTTCGTTTCGTCCTCCACGACAAACTCCGACTCCTCGGCCACGTGAGCGGGACCGTCTCGTCTCGGCCGTTTTGGCCCGGACGCGGTTGGCACCGAACGTTGCCAGGCGGATGACTGGTTCTTACGCCTCATGGAGCCTTCCACTGAAAGCCGCTCGGTCGGGTGTGCTGGACGACCAAGTCGGGCACCTTCATAAAAGATTCGATTTATGCCGCTATGCCGCTATGCGATTCACACTGGGTTCCCACGCATGGCTGGACCCAGATCACTGCTGCACCGCATTTTCTTGTTTGTTCACCTTGCAGTTGCATCCAGCTGCGAGAGCAGGCCTGTTTTGGCTCGAAATTGGAGGTCTTCGTGTCGAAGCCAAGGCCAACCCTTGATATCCCGTGATGATATGATGATTCAATGATTCAATGATGTGATGATTGATCATGATGACGACGATGATGATGACGACGAGAAATGATTATGGTATCATGATTCCGATGATATAGTAGTGTTCTTGCTGCTGGTGTTGTTGTTGTCGCTCTTGTTGGTAGAAACATGTAGAAACAAAAACAGCCGCCCAGCATAGTTGTAGATGGTAGTCGTAGAGTAGTAGTGGACGGGGTAGAGACAAAGTAAGAAGGTGTGTTGAGAGGGCTGCAGATTTTGTGTGTACCTTGCTTCTTGTTCTTCTTTTTGTTTTTGTTCTTCTTATTGTTCTTCTTGTTCTTGTTGTTCTTGTTCTTGTTCTTCTTCTTCTTCTTGTTCTTCTTGTTGTTGTTGCTGTTGTTGGTTGTTAGCATTTTACTCTGTGGACATCCCTGGAGCAGCCCCTTTTCTTCGTTCGTCGTCCGTGTCAATTTTTTTTAACCATGGACGCCCACACGCCAAACCAAGAAAACCTCTGCCCGGAGTTCCTCAAGGGAGTCTGGTGGATGAAGGACATGGGAGGAGGGAGGGGTGGGATGGGCGTGGACGATCTTGGAGGCAGATCAAATCATCAACGAAACAAAAGGAATCAAAAGGACACCAAACTTGGAGATGAAACAGAAGGGAACAATAACGGCAATATCAACGGATATCAACGGTAACTGAGGTAATAATTGAGGCAACATGAGCCGACCAGCTCGCACCTGCAGATGTGCAGATGGTGGAGACTGGTTTTTCTTCACTGCCCATAGTGGTTGTCACGTCACCCATGTCTACACGCAATTTCGTCACCAATGGTCGGGGCACCTTCTCTTTCGACCCTCTTCGTTGGTGGTTTTCTTCGACCCTTGGATCTGCGAGGACAATGTGGCCAATGAGACGGTGGTCTCGATGGAGTCGGGCTTTTGGGGCTACCCACCCCAAGTGGAGACAGGCGCGTGGAATGGGAATGGGAAGGAATTGGGGGAAAGATGGGTTCGACCGATCTATCGGTACAAGTATGTTTTGTTGGGTCTGAAGTGCTTGAAAATGAAGGGACATGAAGGGACACTCTCTTCATTTCACGACGTCCATCGTATTCCATCGTTATTTGGATCCACAAGATTGAACACACCTGCTTGAACAGAGGCCCCCCAAAACTGCTGGCTTCTCCAGCACCAACCGGCCTGACTCGCCAACCTCTTCGTCTGATAGCAAGTAGACTCCCCCACCCGGCCCATCAGTCCCAAAACAAATTCCGTGAGTGATTGAAAACATCTCCCGAAAAGGTTGGTCAATTGGGATAACCTTTCAATCCTACAGGGAATTCGTTTCACAAACACACTCGAAAACAACAATAGCCCAATCTTAGGTGTTGATTCTTTTCTTGAATGGAGGACTTGCCACATCCCTGCACCGTTTGGGGACCTCAACCCTTCTCCCAAAATCCATCCCGGCAACTCCAGCAACTAGTAGGATAGGATCGCAGGGGAGGACAACGCAAAACATGTGCCGCCGGTGTAGTAAGAAGCCTGTAAGACCACCAGGTGCCGAGTGCATTTGATCAGCTCCTCCCGCTGATTAGGTCTGCCGGTCGGGGTGAAGCATGCCTACCGGAGCCTTGGTACATAGCCCGGAGCCTTGCTTGGTGGTCGGCCGCCCAAACCCAGGATGCCTCCAAACGCTGTTCACGGCAGAGAAATGCAATTTTCAGTCATCCTGGACTCTTGGTTTTTGATTGAATCCTTGATCCTGGGTTTGGCAAGCCAAAGACAGCTCTTCCGCAGCACGGAGTCGTTGAGTTTTGGGTCGTCCCGTCATGAAAGCACCTTACTCCGAAGGACCTGCCAATCACCCGGGCCTGTCGCACCTGATGGATCTCTTGCAGGATTGAGATCCGCCCACACTGTGGGTGAAAAAGTCCTGCCCAACCGGACTCAAGTCTTTAAAAGTGCTTCACGTTTTGGAAAGGCACAGCCGCACAGCCCTCACCCAAACGGACACGGACAACGCCGACGGGGGAAGTCTACATATCCAGATCGCGTGGAAACTACATCCTGGCTCCAAGGCTTTGTTGTTAATCAAGCAAGTACATGGTGAATCCATGCTTCGACCACAGGCTTCTCATTGTCCAAACTTTCAGAACCTCGTTTCGTCCTCTCACTCCAGTGCTGGTATGATCATGGATGTGGCGAGCTCCAGCTGTGTGGCCTCGTGTTCTCCCACCAAACTCTCCTGCCCGAGAGAACACGCAGCGTTCTTCAAGCTCTCGACATCACCAGGAACTGGACGACGGGGTCGAGTTTCTGGGGGTCGATCTTGCTGAAGATGAAGGCGCGGACCGGTCGCCGAACGGAAACGGGTTTGGCGGGGTTCCGTGGGTTAAGTCAGAGACTCACGAGTGAGACTCACGCAGTGCCGCCACACAGGTGGAGTTTGGAAAGGGAATCGTTTGATAGGACATGTTTCACATTTACACCGTTTTGCAGCCGAAGGGTCCTACTTGTACTAAGAGGTCCATGTGTTTCTCAATACTTTCTGTTCTATAGAAAGGAGTTTGGAACTACATTGTGGAGTGCTTCATCTTGCCATGTAAGGATATTCTTTCAGAGCTGTTTTAGAGAATAACTATGGCCTCTGCCATTGTATGAGGAGAATCTGTGTCGCTCGATCCAGTGCACAAGCCTCGTCGATTCTTCCTGCAGATGGGGAAGCATCGGACAAGTAGCAAGACTTTTATTTGTGGCAAGCTTGTGTTTGGAGAGCAATCTTCTGAGATGGTCTTTCGTATGATTCCGAGATATTCCGATGTATTCGAAGGTGACAATCACCCGATGTTGAGGCAGAACCCACGGAGCCTGTATTTTGATTTGTTTTGGAGCACGACCAGGGCCCAAGGAAAAACAAGCTGTCCAATCAAAAGGGTTGCATGTGGCATTTTCCAGCATTGGTGATGCATGTTTTTGGCCTTCACATCCGCCTCGCAGGGAAGGATGTGGCCCACATTTCAGATAGATCCAGGCATGAAATGGATGTCAATCAGCAAGGATGACTGGATCTATATCCTTGATGCTTCTCCGCATTTTTGCAGGCTTTATTCCTGGTCGTTGTCAGGTCCTCCGATTTCCCATCTCTTTTCGGTTTCTTTGCTTCATCCGGTGGTGGGTTTCGTCCGACCGCTGCGAGGCGCAGCCGTCAACTTGAAGCTGCAAGGCAGCGAACGAAAACAACATGTGGGGGGGAACAAATCAAGTTCATTTGCATTGCGGCCATCAGCATTTCCGCCTAGTGGACCAGCACCGATGGACCATATAAATCGATCATATCTTGACGCTTGGTGAGACTTTCAGATGCTTGGGGCTTCCGGGCTCCGTCTTGAACTGTATATATACCCGTTTGGATTCAAACAACCATTAGTTTTAATGGTCTGAATCCCAAAGAACCATTGTTTTACTAAGGGATTTTGCACTACACCACCCGCGAAAAACCGTTCTTTTAATGGTCTTTGAAGGCTAGGGTATATACAAAATATATATATTTCAATGCTTCAAAGCCTGCGACTGAGGATGAAAATGACAAGCTGGTGGATCCGCAGGGAAATCCCGTACCTTTCACACCAGGACGGAGCGAACGCGTGAAACTTGCCAAAGCGATCGGGTTTTTCGAATGACTTGAAATGGAATGGAACTTGTGGCTGCCATGCGGTTTGCATTGGAAGGGAGCCCTTGCTGCTCAATCCTTCAGTGCTTCCTTGTTCCGCTCCTTCGCGCTGAAACAGCGAACTCGCCAAAGTCCGAACCCGAAGACGTCTCCGAAACGCTGTCTCCGGGAACGCTCCGAAAGCAACGGCGACGGCGATTCGGATCGGATTCAGGAACTGACTTGATGCGTATCTCCTGGGTCGAAGGCAAACCCGAGAAGGGCATCTTCTACCAGTACATCTTGAGCTTCGGCTGGAGGGTTGGAGGATTTTGGATTCTTTTTTCAGGCTGTTTGTTTTTTTTGGATTTCTGGATTTTTTAAGGGATCCACATACCTTCTCAGGAGGTACGACTGGGCCCTCCAAGCCTAGGGGGTACGACTGGATCCCTAGGGGCTGGTTTCGGATGTCTCGCTCCCTTGGATTTTCTCGAGGAAACCTCGGCGGTTCGCAGACCATCGGTCGCTTCTCGTGTCGTGGTCCGTTTCGGTCCGGGTCCGACTCCAAACGATCCGCCGAAACGCCGCGTCGAAGACGGTCGGGTGTTCGGCTGGTGGTTCGAGTTCTTGGACTCCGATGATTTCCATCAGATCATGTCATGTACTGTTTCCTCACGGAAGCGCATCCGGCGCATCCATCTTGGAACCCAGAGGATCCACCCAAAGCTGGTCAACGAAGGTCAAACATCGGGTCTATCGACCAGGAAGATGGGTCAATCATTTTGTGAGTCTTTGGTGACACATCCTTTCGATCGCATATGTTGGTAGTTTCGACCAGGAGCATCCAATCAGTGCCGAATGAAAGCCTATTACTGTATAGTGTAGAGTGAGTCCATTTGACACCCCTTGGACCCCTTGGATGGTCCTGGTAGTTCTTATTTCTTCCAATCATTAGTGGAAGATTCTCGAAGTCAACGGTCTCATACATCGGAGCACCCAGTGATCCTCGGGTTTTTCTTCACTTTTCCCCATACACCTCCGGCTGGACGGTTTTTGTCGTTCGCAGACCGTGCCGAGAATTCTTCGCTCCAAAGACATCGGACTCGTCCACCCAGGAAGCGGGTGGCAATGAAAGATGAGAATGGTCAACTGGTCAAGCTGCCGGGATATCAGGAACTCCTCGACCGAGCGATGCTCGTTCCGCACTGGTCAGCGGTTGTGGCAAAATCAAGGGGGCCCTCGGGTCCATGGTTGGTTGCGTGGTGGTGGGGAACAGTCAGGATCCACATGCTATGATCCGCCTTGAAAAAAACGGATATGAGATCCGTCCGAACATCTTGGAACCAAAAGCTTTACATCGGTAGGTCATACATTGAGCATACATTGAAAACCGATGAGGAAAACCCAAGACCGATGCCTTTGTATCATACATAATACATACTACTACTCTTCTACTACTACTACTGCTGCTACTACTACTACTACTCCTTCTCCTACTCCTGCTCCTCCTACTACTACTCCTACTCCTACTCCTACTACGACTACTACTACCACCTACTATTACCTACTACTACCTACTACTTACTACTTACTACCTACTACCTACTACCTATACTATAAACTACCTACTACCTACGACCTACGACCTACTACCTACTACCTGCTACCTGCTACCTGACGACGACGACGACGCCGACGCCGACGCCGACGCCGACGCCGACGCCGACGACGCCGACGCCGACGACGACGACGACGACTACTACTACTACTACCACTGCTACTGCTACTGCTACTGCTGGCAAATTTTCTGTTTTTCACGAGCGTGTATAGACCGATGCCTAACCGATGCCGCGGAGTGACTTCCAGACACCCGATCAAGGGACATGCCCACTCGAGAGCAGATTTTAGGGTTCAAATGACATGCCCAAGAGAAAGGAACTAGCAGCTGCATATGATGCATATGTGAGGTCCTTGAACTTGTGAATAGTTGTATGCTCTGCTGTCCGTTGCTTCGCCATGTCCATGACTATACTCGTGCTTGGAAACATACGGTATGTTAGTGAAGTTCACCAAACATTGGAAACCGATGAGGAAAACCCAAGCCCGATGCCCTGTCCCAACGACTGCTCCCAGATGTAGGGAATTTTGGACCGACTAGTGTACTACAACAGGCAGCCCCGGGGCAGAACTTGCTAGTGCAACTGCAATACAATGGCATGTGTGCACGACTGCAACACAAGCAGGGAAAAGTTTCGAGATCATCCGCAGCAGGAAGGAAGGCCTCCCTGAGGCAAATATTGCTGTGTTGGTTATAAGGTCTGCCCGTTGGCAAAAGACAAATCGCTATTTTTTTTGGGAAGGGTCTTTGCACGTTTTCACTTTAACCGACGTAATGTACGGTTACTGGTATGGTCTGGGCAAAATGACATGTGTCCCACAAAAATCACCTCTACTGAGTTTTGTTTTGATTTTTCCCTGACTCCGGTAAATATTACAGGGAAACAGAAAAGATCTTGGCATGCGTCAGATTTTTGACTACAAGATATTTTCATAGATGCTGACGGTCCGCAAACACAGCGTTCCACAATCTAATTCCACCCCAAAAAACGGCTCAAAATTCGTCCTCGGAGCTGCTTTCTCAGTTCCAAACATTACTGTCTGACGGCAATAAAAATCTCTTATTCTTCTCCTCGTCCTAGGACCTGCGCCCGGAGCTCCCGGCAGTCTCCTCCGCCACAGCATTCCACAATCTAATTCCACCCAAAAACCACTCAAAGTTCATCCTCAGAGCTTCTCTCTCAGTGCCAAACGTTGCTTTCTGACGGCAGTAAAAATCTCTTCTTCTCCTCGTCCTCGGACCTGCGCTCGGGGCGCGCTCCCCCCTCGGCAGGGGTCGGCGGATATATTTATATATACTCTGTGGTTGCATGATTCAGTTGAACATGATAGGAAAAAGACTACCGCCAACTTGCTTGGCTTGAAAGAAGGAGCGGTTTCCTTAGGTTTTATTTAGGGAACACCACAACTTGTTCCTGTGTTTGAGCTTGCTACAGCACTCGGTGTCTCAGAAACAAACATCACAGCCAACCCCTGACCCATCATCTACCCAAAGTAGATGTTCATGATTTGTTCATGGAATTTTCATGTTCGTGGACATGTTACTGTATTTTTTAACGTTCAGGGCTTGCCAAGGCAAACCGTGCATGTAAGGTCAAAGGCTTACGTCGACGTGGTTCTTTCACATGGGTTGAGATCCGCCAAGCTGCCGGCAGTCGGCTGACGGGGCAGATCCACGGCCCGTCGTTCGCATGACATGACAACCAAACGCGTGGACCGCGTGGGGTCCAAGACCCTTCCAGTCGCGTGGACCACCTTTCTTAGGAAATAGTGTTCCCCCAAATCCCCCATTCGCTCTCACCTCGAGCGGAAGCTTCCGGTCGTCTCGTTCCATGTAACACACCACACGGAAACGGACGGCCGCACGGAGTCCTGCCGCTTGCGCCACGGGTGGGTCCGAGGACTCGACCGACGCCCAGTGGATGTTGCTGCAACCTCTTTTTGTGCAACATCAGTGATGCCGCCAAGCTGCGGATGGTTCTTCTAATTTCCAAGAATGGGGAGGTGCTGATGGGGGCATGTGGGGAGGTGAACCCCCCCGGCTGACTCAAGGACTCAATGACTCAATGGCCAAGTTTGAAGGGTTCCTTGGGAACGAATCGGTTTGATGCCAAGAGTTCTGTGCCTGGTTTAAGATGTTTAAGCGGCGATGGCTGCAAGTAAGCGTGAATCCCACGCCACCAACGGATTGAAAATGATTGAAGATTCTAGAGGTTGACGATCAATGTTACTTGATGTGTATATATACATGGCCGTGCGGGGGTTTATAGTTTTCATGAATCTTCCCTGATTTGCGTGGTGAAGGTATCGGATACGCGAGCATTGATCTACATGGCATTGTTCCTTGATCATCTACTGCGTACTGTACCACGCACAAGTCTCTATATATTAATATATATATAGATATATACAGGAGGCAGCTGCTGGAAGGAACAAGAACACGGAACCGACTGGGGTTGGCCATTGGTCTATTTTTTTTAATCACCATTATCATATAAATAATATAAATATATACTTTGACGATGACTATATATCCATATTTGTGTGTGCTTTGTCAGATGTGGACCGGGGGTGAGCCATACCGGGTTGAGCAGTCTGTATCGGGTCGAGCGGCGAAGGACAAGTATGGTGAGATCTACGATGCGCTGGACGACCATCAGCTTCTTGGTGCTTGTTTCATTGAGATGGGTGTGTATTCAAACAGGGAGACCTCCCAAAGGCCCCCCTTGAATCAGGGAAATAGACCCGGAACCCATTGGTTGGGATCTCCCTATGAAAATACACTCCCAGATGATCAAGGTTATTTTTGTTGATGCTCTTTTCTTTGCAGCTTCTTTTTGATCCGAGGAAATCCGGTCTCAGGGCAGGGTTGGTGACAGTTTGCCTTCTGATCTCCAAAAACACGGTGTTCGATCATCAGCCCTCCTGTAAGATGCTTGAAACTTGCTCGTGGTTTCGTTCTTTGTCATTTTGGGCTGGAAGAGCCTGCACTGGTCTGGAGCATTCCGTTCCATCGCGTTGTTTCGGACAGAGCCAAGGCTGCTGGTGCCGGGCCCTGAAGTGAATCCTCCATGGAACCCTCAATGGACCACGCCCAGCGACATCCCAGCCCCGTGGCCGGAGCTGGGGGCGGAGCAGGGAGCGCCAGCATCGGCTGAAGGAGTTCGGCGAAGAGAAGGAGGTGGAGCTGGAGGAAAGGTGGAGGAAAGGTGTGGGTCGGGGAAGGACGGGAAGGAGGATGGTTTTGCATGGTTTTGCTTCGACCAGGCTGGGCTGGAAATAGGGGAGGGGCCCTCCAAGGATCTCCAGTTTAGAGAGGTGACCTTTCAAAGAACATGTGATTTCAAGAACATGTGATCTAATTACACAGTGAAATGAAGGGAACACAGCTTGCCGGAGCAGCCACGAGGATTGGTGAGTTGTCATGTGTCCACTGCCAGGCCGTTTACAACTGTAGTTGTCACTCAATTCCAGCCTAATCAAGCCCTCCCAACTGGTGGTGTGGGGCAAATCCGCACCCCACTCCCCAATCCACTCCGCTGCTAAGGGAGAAAACAGCATCGTCGAGCCGCTGTTCAAGCTGTGAGACCGTCACAGAGTCGGCGCGATGGTTTCTGACGACGTGGTTGGCGAATGTGGTCGGCAGATGTGTCGATGGAGCGACCGATCAAGACATGAGAATGACATGGAACCCTATACAAGTCAAAGACCTCATTTTACTGGAGATGGTCATACAAAACCAATACTTACTGAGGTAAAGGACCAGGTTTTACGGGGTCTTGGCATTGTAGGGGAATGACGTGATACATTGAGGGTAGGTGATGTGGACGATGGCCTGGAGGCTTCTTCTTGTTGTTCTGGAGCCAACATGACCCAACCACAGTTTTAAATTGGCACGAGTTTCTCAAGGCCGGATCAATCCGGCGCAATGCCTGATGTGAAGCCATTCGTGCCATGCACAGCCCCGTCGCAGCCACGGAATGCCTGTGGCAATTCTTGTGACCTAGCACCAGCGGGCCGCTGGTGCCATGCGCACCAGCGGCCCCATAGGTAGGAAACGGCCGAAGGGGTGGCTCCGGAGTAAACTCATTTGGGGGGGGCCTCCGAGACCCTCCAAGACCTGCAGAACTCGGGTCCCCGGAGCCACCCGGGTGCCGAGACCCCGCGGCGGACCGCCGAAGGGCGGCGGCCGAGTTCGGAACCGATGTCCAGGCGCCAAGATTCGGTGCGGGGGAAGGGGTGGAGGTGGAGATCCCCTGCGTTGCTCGCGGTGCTTGGCCACTTAGGGAGGACATGAAGCGTACCTCGTACCGACAGGCGCTGGATTTGTCGACAGGGCTTGTGACAGAGATACACACCTCATGACATGATCACCGTGGGTTTGTCAGACTCGCGTTCTTGGCCTTGGAACACGGATGACCATGATGGTAGTCATCATGTTGTAAACCATGGTGGAGTGGAAAGAACACCTGGAGCCTCTGTCTTTTTGGTTCCACCCCGGAGCGCCCGGAGCGCACCAAGGTTTGCCCATGTGACGGCCCTTGACCTGGCACGGATCCTGCCGCCCGAGCTCTTCGCCGACGCTGGGTGAGTGAAGATGATCCTCCCCTTCGCACGGCCTGGTGCGAAGAGGAGGGACGGGATCGCAGGGTTTTCCAGGTCTGGGAGGTCTGGGAGGTGCTGATCTCCGGCTGCCTAGGCAATGCAAGAGCTGGATGTTTTGGGATGGTCTTGTTGCATTACAGATCCTATATATATATTCCTATATATTACTGTATATATCCATATATATATATAATGGATGGGTCAAAACCTGGTGACCTCCCAGGCAATTAAGGTCTCCTGGTTTTGACCCACCCATATGGGTTGGTTGGAAGCGAGTCATGCTCGCTCATGAGACGATCGTGTTGTATCACAGAATGAGTGAAACCACACACATGATAAGGGCATCCTCCACGGGTTCTTCACCTCACGCTTTGTGAAAACATGACTGGGAATTTCTGGAAGATACATGTTATATAACGCATATTTTTTTCTTCCCCGTGAGGCCTGTGCATGTTTTTTTCCTGGTCTGGAGTCTGAATCCCCCAAACTGGAAAGCGACCACGGTGCAGCACCAGTCACTGGATCGACGAGCATCAGACAGAAAAGGGGGCATATGTGGAGGATAGGGAGCATGCTTACCTCAACTTGTTGATGTTGCTTTATTGTTATAGGCACCATGTGTTCGGTCTCCCCTGAAGATGGAAGATGGGCCAGGGGCGGAGCCGTCACCTGCTGTTTCCTTCCTCCTTCAATGTGGATTGGGGGAGAGTGAGACCTTCTCGATACTCTTGCTTTGTCGTTTATTTAGGGCACTGCTGAGAACGGTTCTTAGGTCTGAAGATGGTTGGGGCAGGTTAGTTAGTGTCACCTGTTTTTGCCTTCCTCCTTCCATGTGGGTTCGATTGGGGTAACCTGAGACTCGTAAATAATGTTCATGCACACTTGTTGAGACACTGTTCTTGATATTCTGGTGTTTCTATTGAGACACCGTGACTGGCTGCCCAGTATTTGCCTGTGGAGTGTGGGATGGCTGGAGGGAGCCATGGAGGTCCTCGGCCCACCTCCTTCCTTGGTTTTTGGGCAGGTACTCAGGCTGGTTGCGACCAAGAGGGTGCATCCCTAGCAGCATAGTTTGATGATCAGTGGCCCCAAGAGATGAAAGTCATCCCCACCATCGTGGTGTTTAGTAATTATCTAGCACATGGTTGTGTTTTTTTTTCCTGTCACCTTGGTTTTGAGGTACTTGAAAGAAGCAAACCGCAGATAGATGACATTCACCATCATAGAATCATAGACCTTAGGAGGGCATTCGCCTTCCCTTCCAAAAAAAGTGCACCTTCCCCATCCCGAGGAGAAGATCTCCTGCACAGACTTCACAGCGGCAGGGCACCCCAAGCAGCTTCTCCGATTGAACGGCTTGGTTGTTTCATGTGGTTTTCAATTCGTTTTCAATTGTTTTGACAGTGTGTGTGTGTTTTTTTCCTTAGCTGGTTCAACCCCCAGTGACATCCAACGTTTCAGGTGACGACTTGAAAACAGCAACCGTATCTCTTCAAGCTCTGAATGTTGTTGTTGTAGTATTGTTTTGGATGTCTAGTTATTTTTATGGCAAATTGAATGCATTTACCCCAACAAGGTGAAACGACGTTTGTTAAATTGTTCTTTTGGGTAAGGACCACACAACACACTCCCAAAGCATGCAAATCAAGTGATCTACATGGGTCTTTCCCACAAACATAGGGTAAAACCACCCAGCCGCATTTGTTTTTGAAGGAGGAAGTTCCTGTATTTTGGAATGCACCGAAGTTGGTGAAGCCTCCAAACACGCAGTTGATCAGGGGGGGTTATCAGCCCGGGCTTGCGAACTTGTACGGAGATTTGCGTGCAGACGAGCCCTTCTCATTCTACCACCGGTTTCGCGTCAAAACCAATCACCCCAAGATCATACCGTTTGCTTGACATGAAAAATGCACACACCACAGGTCAAAGCCAAGCAACTGCAAACTGGAAAAGGCCAACCTCAGAGGCCTCCAACCTAGTAGAAGCTGACTGAAAAGAAGTGTTGCCGAGGCATTGGTCCATGGTCCGTTTCTCCAGGGTAACCAGCCAATGCACGCACCCAAAGCCACGCTACGTCGAGGCCCTCCTAAGCTTGCAGGGCTTCCGAAAGGCTGAGCTGTTGGCGGCCTTCCGCCGCTTTGACGTGCGACAGGAAGGCGGGGCGGACCGCTGCAGACGGGCGGAGACGCCGCTTTGAACGGTCACGATGAAACCGGTTCCCATCGAGCTTCGGGTGAGGACTTCGGGATCATGGGACGGTATGGGACGGTCGGGGATGATGGTCGTAATGATGGTCGTTCTGATGGTCTATGTCGGATCTGGCCGATGACCTGTAACAGTCAGTAAAGAACAATTGTTATGCTATTTTCGAACGGTCGGCCTGCAACTGAAGCATCATCATCCACTGGGCCCGGGATAGATCGGATCGACCCCAATTCTATGGAACGCTTGGACAACACGATATTTGCCCCGTAAGATCGGACCCTGGGGGTTGCTGGTCTTTCCTGCATGGTCATGTGGACTCTTGAAGTACATAAACCGACCCGTTTGAATTGGACATCCTCTTCATATGGGGGGTTCATTCATCAAGAGTCTACATTATTCTTCGAATTCTTCATTGCTGGATGAAACCACTCAACTTGAGACGCTGTCCACATCGGGTGTCTCGATGCACACCAGACGGGGTCTCCGGGCGCTGTCGGACGTCCACGAGTCGACGAGGCAAGATCTCTCTGGCGGCGCTGTCGGAGGTGCTGAAGAACGCCGGGCCGGGGAGCTTGACGAGTGGCGACCACGAGCTGGAGCGTGGAGGATGTCGGATTTCTGTGCGATCTCGGCGGATTTCAGGGTGAGCCTTTTCGGAGATTGGTGAACGGTGGAGCATGTTCTTTCCTTCAATCTGCCTAAAGGGCCTAAATACGCACTAGACTGAGAACGCACTGGAAATTAATCTGCCACTTCATTCTATAGCCGATTAAAACCAATAAATCCTTGACTGGCGGTTGAACTCAGATTATAGCAGCCATAGACTATAGATGGAAAAAAAGACAAATGATGGACTCGCCAAAGATCATTAGGTTCAAGACTCTATTGATATCTATTGCCTATTGCTTTCTTTTTTACATTGACAGTAAGATGCAACGTACAAATTGGTAGTAATAACTATATATATATACATTGATAATGAACATAATGATAATAGTTATGTATATATATATGTATACAATTTGTTATTTTTAACTTGCCAGTCCAATGTAAAATACAATTGTATTTCTATTTGGGGTTGATATAAATAACATTCATTTGGATATTTTGAGGCTAAAATAAATGAAATAGATAACACCAGATAGAAAGGCTTAGGAACCATAAAAATACTGTTTCTGAATGTATGTCCAATCTACTTTCGACTTTATGTTGCAATATAGCTCTAGAATAGACATTAAAGATAAAGTTAAAGGTGGTGAATAAAACATGAAATCCACCACTACATAAACTATGAAGGACCCTGTCAATGGCGTATTTTCCACCTCTTTGCATGTACAAAATCTATTCCGTCGAAGTCAATTCCGTCGAAGTCGCAGTCCAAGAACGCCGATCTCATTCAGTTTGCGTCTTTCTCGGGCCAGTCACCGAGCTCAGTGGCGCCCATTTGGGGTGCGGCAGCTTCCAGGCTTCCCCCTTAGGTGGACACTTCTGATGATATGTTACCATGTTTCCATCGACTTGCAACTGCTAAAGCAGAAAGTGCACAACCACCTGTGACAACCACTTCAAAGGTCAACTTATATACACTAAGTCTCACGGAGACTGTCATGGCCGCCAGTCTGTGCACCGCAATGAAGGACTTTTGACTTCTCAAAATTTACAATTCAAATGAGTCAAAAGCTATGCCATGAACTGGCCTCGGGGGTTAGACACTTGCCCCTAGTCACCGGACTCGGCTGTTGTGAATCTTGACCTATTCCATGGTACCCAGTGGTTTCCAGTGGTGTGTGGCAGGCCTGCCTCCAAGCTGGAGGCCTTCCGCGAGGCAGATGTGGGACAGGCCTGGACAGTTCTTCGGGGTCGCCAGCGTCGGCTGGGTGGGAGTGTTGTGAAGTGAAAGGGGATGAAACACAAAAAGGGTTGCAGAAGCCGGATCTGGGCACCAATGTCACAATGTCACAAGAACACCAATGTCACAATGTGACCATGATCGGACCATAGGGCAAATATCTGAAGACATGGGCAAAAGGAAACGGTTGTTTTTAGATTGAGAAGTCTGGAAGATGCCCTCTCACCACTCGGGCCCCGGAAGATGCCCTCCTTGTCCTTTAGAAGGGGTGCTGATTGCAGGTGAGAAAGTGGATACTGTACCCTATAGGCGTCCAGGTGTCCAAAGACGCAGTCAATTAAACCAGGCCCTTTACCTCATTGAGTAGGGTTTTTGCATGATCAACTCCAGAAAATATGAGGTCTTTGACCTGTAGGTATGAGGTTCAAGCTGGCTCAGGAGTGCTCTTTGGACAGCGTGTTTGCTCTTTGCTCTTTGTGCAGCATGAGATGCAGAACTGTTTGCTGAAATTCGTGCAGTAGAAGACACCTCCTTAAGAGACACCTCCTTTTCCACATTTTTTTGTACACAATTTGTACACCAGCATGTTGCCTCACCAAAATGGTGTGTTGCCTCACCAGGATGGTGCCATCGATTTCGAAGAGTTCTGCGCTCTGATCAACGCTTAGTGGAGCGAAAGAAAGAAAGCCAGCGGCAGAGCTAGACCCAGTCTGACAGGGTTTTGGAAACACAGCTGAAAAGCCAGTGTCAAGGATTGTCAAGGGTATATGCCAGTATATGCTGCATACGCCTCAACCTGCAGAGATGTTATGATCATTCTCATGATCTCTCATGCCTCATGTCTTATGACAACAACTCGTTTCCAACCGTGTGATGTTTGTCTGTCGTCACCACTGTGGTGCGTCGAGGAGAGGCTCCGAAAATCGCACCTTCACCCAGAAGTGTTTCGGTATGGCCCAGTCAGTCAGTAGGTGTGAGCATATTTTTCATTGTTTCATATTTTTGTTGTGACTCATGGACAAACTGACAGCCCCTCGGCTTGAAGGAGCAATCACCAGACTTCAATCTGAAAACCACCGAACGGAGGCCCTGGTGTTGACATTTCCGCTAGGTTCGAAGAAAGGGATGGGAGGTTTTAAGAAGGTGGTTGGGAGGTTTAAACAGCATGTAGGAAAAATAAACACGTGGTTCCCTTTTTCCCGCGGAGTTTTACGAAAGCGTTGCTTTCGTCGCCACTTGTCGCCTCCACGCAGGAGATGAGCACAACGATGGCCTTTGCCACACTCTTGCGACGGCTGATGAAGGTTGGATGTGACATGTACTACATTGGAGTTACCTAAGGGTCATACACGGAGTAGATGTATGTCACATTACGTAACTATTTGAGTCCGAAGGCCGCTCAGTTGAACCTATACATATTAAATAGGCAATAAGCATGTTCCCTCAATGAGCATGTTGTAGGTCGAGGAACCTGCGCAGGTGTTGATCCCCAGAAGAATGGAAGAAGTTGTAAGCTGTTTCAATGTGTCACTTCAAGATCAGAAGTTCTCAGGGTTCCCATGTTTAGTGTAACGCATATGGGGAAGGCACTGATCTCATTGTTATATATACTGTATATATAGCATGATTTAGGTCATTATATTCATGCACTTGTCCACTTGTCCCACCCTTTTCCATTTTGTTCTATATTTGGTCAGGCCATGTCAGACCCACAGATGCCCATGGCCCAGTGTCATAGTCAAAAAAGGGGTGTGGGGCATTTTTTTTTTGGGGGGGGGGGCGGCGACGCACTCATCGTTGGACACTGAGAGTTGACTTGGTTTCAAGTGGGTGTGGCCAAGTCGTCAAGCCCCAGCTCCTTGTTCTTGAGAATTTGTTTTTTGATCTCACCCGATGCTTGAACTCTGAGCCCGCGACCGAAAGCTCGTTGTGTTTGTTTTGAGCCGGGAGGAGCACCCAACGGGCGGTGATGGGATCCTATTTTTGCCCTCACAGGCGGATCCAACACCACCTTTCCTTTCTTCAGTGCACCGATTGCTGTGTGCCAATCAGCCTGGAAGGTGTGTGAGGGACATCTAGTAGCAACTCAGTTGTGGTTCCTGCAGGGCAGCCCTGGTCGAAGTGGTCGAACTGAGCCCGTGAAAAAAACTCGGAACAAGTCTGACCCCCGAGCTGAGGCCGCCTGGGAAGGAGGAAGTCTTGTAACACATTTTGAGAAGCTGGTAGTGTGGTGAACAATAGCACCCAATCCATCAGTTTGGACTGCAGAATGATTGGCCGCCTTGGCCCCTGGTTTTTTGACAGGAATGCAACGGTTTTTCCTGGATCTGATCTCAAGACTCTGCTCCTGGTCTGTTAGCGATCTTATATATTGGGCCGAAAGAACTTTTTGGCAATTGGTTTACTTCCTTGCACCACAACCGTTCGCCCCACAACCTCAACCACAACCCGCACCACAACCTGCCTCCCGCGGCCAGGCCGGGGAGTTTGGGAAGCGTTGCGTGCCCATGGTCACGGACGAGGTGCGGAACTCACTCACTCACGCTGCTGCTGCTTTTTCTCGCGACAGGACGTCATATCGGATCGGGTGATGGATCGACTGAGAAAAACGATTGGTGGAGGTAAGGTGATGTTCCAGGTGAACTATTTCCGTTCCATCTTTTTTCTTATCCTTATTATTCCGTAATATACTGTAATCGGCCGAAAAGAACAGGCATGCGGTAGGTACTTCTAAGATATATATATATATTTAAATCTCTAAGGGTGCAGAAAGAGAAAGCCTTACCTAGTGTGGCTCACACTGATACCATCCAGGGATTGCTTCTATCTCACTTACAGTGACTCAGTAAATATAGTATTTTACTATATATATATATTCATGTATTATAACAATGCTCTTAGGTGCGTATGACAAAGCAACACTTTTTCATGATCCACATGTCCATGATATTAAATCAGGTGACTGAACCTGTCACCTGTGCACTCCATACATCAGATGTTTGAACCGTGGGTTCAATTTGTTGTGCGCCGACTTGAGACTTGTCTGCTGTTCCAGCCTGTCAGCTTGGGAAGCGTTGCACAACCAACTGAGAGGCAGCCTGTCCAGCCCTGGTCCAGCACGCTATTAATTGGGCACTGTGGCCTTGCATCCTCAAAGATGAGATAGATATCTTGGTTTCACCATGGCATTTGCATACTTGTCTATTTAGTCCGCTGAGTTTTTTTCTTGACCACGGCCAAAGGATCCTTGGCGCAGAACACCTGCCCAGGCGCGAACTTTTGGAATGAACTCATTCTTCCACGAGTTCAAGATCCATGCGCCCTTTGGGCAACTGGGCGAGATATCCAGGATTGGGCTGGACTCCCATAAGGTTCCGACTGTGGTTGCATGTTTTTGCAGCCTAACAGGATGTATGACTGTAGGGGATATGTAGGGGGATGTTCAATGGGATGTCGGACCCGCCGTCGTGATGTGGGACTTGCGGGACCCTCCAACGTCCTGCCACGCAAGACTGTGGATGCAGGTGACGGAAGCAGACGGAAGACTATGGAAGCGAAGGAATTCACCTGAGATGACCTGTAGGTGCATGCACAGTCTTGTTGGTTTCAAGTTCTCTTTCGAATCTTTTCTTGGTACTCCAAAAAAAACCCGGTGACCACCCGCTTTTCACCACGCTCGCGAACAAAAATGGGATATCAGGCGACCTGACTTGTCTCAGATGGCCGGACACTTTGAACCAAAAGCACGCTTTCGGAGTGCCGAAAGGACCGGTGCCTCTTTTTCTTTCTCCAAAAGGAGTGCCGGTCCACCGGGTCCACCGGGTTCCCGTTCGCACGGGACCGAAGGAGGGACTCAGCTGGATCCATGGACCAGGGAGGAGAGGAGGTCTTTTTGGAAGGAGAGAGGGCCCCTCTGTCCATGGAGTATTCCAATGGTAGTTCCCATGGGGTATTGGAATACCCCTTTCTTTTTCTCTGTCCATGGGGTATTCCAATGGTAGTTCCCGCTGAAATTTCGGCGGCCGTTCATTCGGTTATAGGCAGGTTGTGGTGCAAAGACAGCAAGTAATCACCGTGCTTGCAAAGTACACTGCCATGATCCTTGCCATGCAGAGAGAAGCAACAATTGGGTTTTCGATTGTCTGACTTGAGTCATGGTCGTAGGACGTCAAGTTTGGGAGAAGCAGACAATCATCGAAGCTGAATAGATTGAGGACAGTTGCCGTGTGGATGGACCGCGCTGCCAGTTCAGCGGCCCGCACGGTAGACCCGATGAAACCTCCGCCCGGTCTTCCCGAGTGGAGAAAACCCCAGGCAGCACTACACGCCTGTGGACCATGATATTCTGATGAAGTATGCAGAGGCAGATACCGCCACCGGGCGTAACTTGACGGAAGCGGACGTGGGAACTCATGATGAGGCAACTCATGGAATAATGAGGGAACTCATGATGGGAACTCCCACTGCTGGTGGTTTCCAATGTTTTCGTTCTTTTCAATTTTCAACCTTTTAATAGCAATGGGCAATGAGGCAAAGAGCAAGATTTCCCCCAGCTGGGTCAAAACATGTTTAAACGAATCCAACCGCCACCCCATGCCACCCCTGGTTCCTAGTTCCTAAAGACTCTCATCGAAGGTAATCAGATCTCAAAGAGTCACCCCCAGCGGTGGTTTGGGGAGTCCATGATAATGGCATAATATTGGCATATGTTGCAATATAATATACTGTATATATAATATATATATATATAACATACATGGCGTGTTTGGGATGGTTTTGCCTCGGGTGGTGCAGGGTGTTTCAACCAGGCCCGGAAAGGACAGGGCCGAATGGCCAATTCGCTGATGGATTGGCCGCCCGTAGCCCTTTGTACGAGGCTCGTAGCCCTTTCAGATCAATGTTGAAAAGTACCAGCGAAATCGATCAAGGGAAACAGGGAGGAACACGGTACCGTACTCAATGTAGGGCAGCCTAGTAGTGTCTCGTTGGCAACCGGCCGGGCCTTAGGAGCTGGTTCCAAGGAACATGTTTGGTAGAATGCTGCCAATCATATTTATGCCCAAACCCAAATGCAATCACATGCCCAGGGCCAGCTGCTCCAGATCCAGCAAGAATAGGATCCGAATTCTTTCAGTGATCCTCCACACCCAGCAACAGCCTAACCTCAAAATTACTTTACTTTAAGTGACCATGGCATTATAACTATACTCTGCTGATAAATGATGGCTATATTGATTCAACGTCAAGAAAGTGTCTATCTGGCATATATGCTGGCATATTATGGCAGACATTCACGCATTCTATTTGGTATGTATTCTTGCATTCTATGGTATATATAACATACTGGCACTGTATTTGGCAAATCTGTGGGCACTCTTCTGGCATGTTCTGGCGTCCATTCTGGCACACTGTCTGGCATACTTTCTGACACTCTATCATCTGGCATCAACTCTGGTACCCTCTATCATCTGGCACTATCTGGCATTCGATTTGGCACCTTGGCACTCTATTTGGCTTAAATGCTGGCATTCTACGTGGCACTTTTTCTGTGTGACAGTCTTTCTGGCATATATTCCAGCAATTTATCGGGCATATGCGTTGGCACCACAATTGTTGACATTCCTTCTCGCATTCTTTCTATCTGGTTCAGGTCCGGTGGTGCCCACTGCGATCTGCGCTCGCGGTTCAGGCCCGACACTAACAGCGATCTAGGACCTCGCGGTTGAGGTCCGGTGGTGCCGACTGTGATCTAGCACGCTCGTCGTTGAGGTCCCAGTGCGATCTAGCACTTGCGGCTGATGCTCTGTGCATGGTGCCCACTGCAATCGAGTGCTCGCGGCTGAGGTCCGGTGGTGCCCACTGCGATGTAGCGCTCGTGGTCGATGTTTGGTGGTGCCCACTGCGATCTAGCGCTCGCGGTTGAGGTGCGAGCTGGCGCTCGTGGTTGAGGTCCGGTGGTGCCCGCTGCGATCTGGCACTTGTGGTTGAGGTCCGGTGGTGAGATCTTTCCTCAACCAATGACTCATAAACCTTCACTCTCCAAACCAGTGTGTGTGTGCGCGCGCACACCCACACAATCACAAGCTGAAACTCGCCCCTTGCGCCGAAGCTCCTTTTCCACCATGGCCGAGCAGCTTCGGCGGCGCACGGCGAGCGCTGGTGGTGCTGGTGGCCCGAGGGCAGAGGATCCCTGGAGTTCAGAAGCGATGATCCAGGCGGAAATAGAACAGCCACTTTGGCGAAGGGTGGAAGGCGAAGGTTGGCGCGTAGCTGGTTGTTTTAGTCGTTGTCCATTGACCAGGTTTGATGCTCGAAATGGCCCTGGACTGGGCTCAGGGATGAGCAAAGGAGGAGGGCCGCAATAGGGTTTCTGTATTTGCAAAAGGGAAGAAAGTAGCAAACCCGAGGTTCCATTGCTAGGGCGCCAGATGAACCAGCCAGTTTAGGGACAAACGGCCAAACTGGTCCAGTGGAGGGTTATTCCATCGGTAGACCATTGATGCGTTGGAGATCCATTCATCACTTGGCACATTTTGTGGGAGCGGTCCTTGTGTTTATGGTGGGTTGCTGGCGCTTTGAGGTCTTGAACTGGCTTCATTTGGCCTCAAATGCATTCGGGGCAAAGAAACCAAATATGTGTTGGCGGTGAGTTCCTGAACAGATCCAAAGTTAAAGGACGGCACCCTGCAGCAGCTGACACGGTTGTTTATGAAATATTCGGTTGGTTTGATATTCCTCCATTGAAAGTACTAATACCCTCCATCCAAGAATCACGGTAGTTGAACACCCCCAATATTTAGAGGAAGGATGAAGAACTGAGGAACGTCATTTCCACCGGATCCTTAGCTCCACCATGACTGATGGAGGGAGGGTATGAAGATTCACAAAAAAAAATAGTCTTCCGCCTGGACCTTCCAAATGTTCGATCCACCAACTGAAGAGTGTAAAAAAGTGGACTCTCCCCCATGTTGAAATCACCCAAGTACCTTTGATGATGTCAGAGCCGCCGGTCCAACAAAAGGCTTCGGCCGCTGCTTGTGCAGCACCAGCAGCGGCGGGAGGAACTCCTTCAGGAACTTGAAGGTGGGCGCTGTTGATTTTGGGATCTTGGCATTGGGATTAAAGGATTTGTTGGGGGAATAAACAGCCCCCCCAAAAAAGAACCTGGTCGCCATCGGCAGTGTATGTCAATTTTCGCATTTCGTGGGCGCCGCGGACGTTCGGTGTTCTGGTGTTTTTTTTGCTGGATTTCCTATGCACGCTTGGGGACAATCCTAATCTTGCCATGCAGTCAGATTGTGTACAGTGTATATATATATATATATACCTCATCAAAATTTTTGACTGCCCGAAAACGATCTTTTTCTGTTTATGTTTAGGGTCAGAACCTCTAGCTAGGCCATCGCTCTTAGTGATCCAGATGCCATCGGAAACTGGACAAAAGCACACATTTCAATATACATTTCTCTCCCCGCCTCCTCGAAGTTCCTCCATGTTCCCCGTCTGGGCGTCGCGGCGTCTTTCGGGTGTCCGGTCTTCGAAGCGGTCGCCGGACGCGTCGTTCGGTTCGTCGTTCGTTCGATTTCACCGCCAGGTGCCCAAGAGGAGGAGAAGCAGGCCCAACACGCTTTGGAGCTTTCACGGCTCACCCAACAGGCGGGTCACCGGCACCGGTCCGGTGAAGTGGTTTGGAAGCGGTCCGGTCCAGAGGTCTTTCTGGAGGACGGGTGTCTATCTTTGGGGTGGGAAGGGGGGGTGGCCCTTGGACTGCATTGGGTCAAAGACAAAGACAATGTGGAAGGATGAGGAAAGCTGAACAGAACTATGGTTCTACTTGCTGGGTCTTTGGACCTGAGCGTTCCATGAGCGAGTCTGCCTGCCCCGACGGCCCTTTCACAAACATTGACATAGCGTATCTAATCTACACAGTATAGTCACTAGTCCCCCAAAATAACACGGAAAAAAAACAGAAGATGTGACCCATTCGATCTATCAATCTCCAGCTTTCTGTGCAAAAACACACCCTCCCCAATGATCCACATGATTCACTGGATGATCCACGCCGCCTGCGCACTGCGCGGTCGCCCCGCTGCGCACTTGTGGAGGAGAAGCGCCGCAGGCTGCGGAAAACGCTGCAACACGCGGTGCAGACGGTGGTGATGGAGCAGCGTTCGATGAAGGCGAACGAAGGGCCAGTTGAGAGGTTCTCGTCGTTCAGACGAGACAAGTCTGATGAACAAATACCTACGCTGGACTTGCTGGGGGTTCCATCACCGGTGGGTGAACTGACGCCCCAGAATGCTTGTTGCATGCTGCGCGTGTTTTTTTACCTTTCGACAGATCACAGGTGGGTGTGACCTATAAGTCTTCGGCGTGTCCAGTTGGTGTGACCTTCGACAAGAGGCGGTGTGTGGCCATTTCCCAACAAGAAAGACTGACCACACCCTAGGGCTCCAACTACCTTCTGAGAAGGAGGGGGTCTAACCACCTTCTGAGGACATGGTTGGAGCCCTAGGGCTATATGACCAATACTGTATGATGCGAGAAGACATGAGAAAACCCATCCACCCCGCAACGCCCGCCATCCGCACACCGGAAGTAGAGCTTGCATTCACGAGGCCATGTCCACCCCGGAGCCGGAACTGCACGTCTTGGAGGAGAGGTTGGATGAAAGCCTCAAAGGCTTAAGGCATCAGCGTTTTGGCATGAATTACTGGGAGAGGCTTTGGCATGGTTCTATCGATTTCTGAAGCTGAGAATCAGGTGCTTCAAGGTCAAGGTCAACTGGCCTTTTGCGATGAAAGTGAGGCATAGGCATAGGGCTTAGGGATGGTATAGGGGTGGAGGTTGGTGGGGCCCCCACCACATGACCAGCTTGCGCAGCTTGGTCATATTGGAGGACCGGGTTTTGGATGAAGACGAACCACTGGTGCGGGAGGTGCCATGGTGCCATGAGTCGCACATGTGGTGTATTTGCACTTAGAGAAGGCGCAAGCGCGCAGCCCCTGGTTGATTGCTCAGGATACATCGCTTGAAGTACAGCGAGCAAGACAAGCAGGAAGGTGGGGTATGTCTGGGTGTGTGGCACTATTCAGATTTTTGTTCAACATGTTATTAATACACATTAATATATACATTAATACTATTTATTAATGGTTCTTTGGAGGATCTCAAGGTTGCTTCCTCAAGATATTGGATGATGCCTCAGTTGTTGTCTATCCCAAGGGCTTGCCCGTCTTGCCATGCTCCCCGTTTTCAAATCCGTTCTTTCATCGAACGTTCGACGAGACGGGGCGGGCGAACATGTCTCGGCTCATGTCTCCATCGAAGGCGCTAGACGTTGGGAGACCCTCCCAATCCCAACGCCTCCCAGTCCCGACGACCCAGGCGAAAGGACGAAAAGGGGGGGGGTGAGAGCTCCAGTCTCCAAAAAGACACACCTTGTCGGACCCGATGTGCGGGAGCTTGTTTAGTGGTCGCCACCCTTGGATACCTGTTGCCGTTTGTATAACTTGCAGTCTTCCCTCTCCTGACTCCGTCTTCCAGACTCAGTGAAGCCTGCAGTCTGTTTCATTTGGCATTGGACAGCGGGCGGGGTTCATTGAGGTGCGTCTGGGGCTCTCCCATGCTCTTCCCTACCTATTGAAGAATCTCGTCGTGGAAAAGCTGTTTGAGGGATGATGCACATATTCTCTCCAGGACTTGCTCTAGGCGGGCGAGCACTCGCTTGTGCACTGGAAATGATACTCGCTGGTGCACTGGAAATGGAGTATACTTTCCGTTGCACTATACCTGCGCGTGTTTCTTTGAGTATACTTACTTTGTCCAGGAATGGTGCGTTTTGTGAGATCTCTACCCGCTGCCACAGGGCGAAGCACTGAGTCCGATTGCTACCACCAAACACATAAAACAAACACACCAAGTACCAAGCGAAAATCAAAGACGCAACCCTGAAACAACGAAATTCACGGCCACAAAAAGAAGGAATCTGGCACAAACCCATCATGAATGTGAACCTTGCGCCACCTTTTCCCTCACAATAGATTGTCCTGTGGTTGTAGATTGCCTGGTTGGGTCCGTGTTCTACTCCCAACAGAGTGCAAGCCCTTCCCCCCACCCCACCCATCTGGCAAGCCACCCTTCCCCCCACCCCACCCATTAGATGGTTTGGTGGTTTCCTTTCACCTTCTCCCCTCTGTTTGGTGCGCAGCTGGGGCCTTGGAACTCCCCCTGTGGCTCCGTCCAGAACTCCGTCCGGCTTTAGGACACAGGGTTCCATGGGTGTAACGAGTATGGTCATGTGAATGGCAACACATCACTTTTATGAAGTCTTCACACACCTGAAGTATGGAAAATTTGTTTTGCAACTCAGTCATTCCGCTCTTTGTCCTTGGTTTTAGACGGTCGGAGATCCGTGGTACGTACTCTTGTCATGCTTGTTCTTGTTTTGTCTTTGACCCGACGTCATGTCAAGGGGAAGGACGGGGGAGTCAGCCGTGAGATGTGGGTGTAGAGGAAACTCGTCTTCCCAGGAGGCCATGCAAAATCTCCTGGCGATCAGGGTGCCACAATACTGCTACAATCATGGCGTATATTGTCTCATACCAAAATAGATCGCGATCCACTTTCCATGCTTTTCTTCCTGCTACAAGATCGTGATTCTGTTCTGGTTTCACTGGTCGATCCCCGTTTCGCCTCAGCCTTCGCGCTGAGGCGACACCGCCCTCCCCACCCATAAAACACGCCGCCTGCAGGTGCCTTGCGCATACAGAACTGGTGGCGCTGCATTCTAGCGGCGCGGGTCCGCCGTTTGTTGCGGATCTCCAAGGGCATGTGGGAGCTGAAGAACCTTGGTTTCCTGTGATGGCCGGTGTGATGGCCAGGATGATGGATGTGAAGCGTTGTCGATGTTTGTTCTTGGGGGCGGGCAGTAGTTCTTGGGGACTTTGAATTGGGTTGTGATTTGGAGAGTTGGGGGAGCTATGAGATGGGGCATCCAGTGTAGCGGATGCGGTCCAGAACATAGAGCACTGGAGCACCAGAAGGTCAGACATTTTGACTCACACCCTTGTTCGGTGGTGAAGCTGAAACCATCAATGACCTTTTATCATTGCTTGATCAATAGAGGGGATGCCCCCGGTCGCGTTCACCGAATAGGTATGAGTATAAAAAACGGTACCTTAGCATTGACCCTTCGATGATTCCCCACTGACCCCAAAACCGGGAGAGTTTGGTGCATCTTGGTTTTTCTTGCTCGAACTGGAACTTCAACTGACAAAGTCATAGATGGACAGATGGAACAGCAGTATCCAACATCGGGGCGGTGGGGAGGTCTTGATCCTACGGCGATGTGGCTCCCCTTGTGTGGAAGTGACTTTCCTTCACACATTGGCCCAAAGACTGCTGATCCAAAGAAACCGGCAAAAGTGACTAGAGAAACCCATGCAGAATCTTGACTACCCATATGTCAAGAGGTTTGACAAATGGGGAGTTATTCATCAAGATTCTACATGATGACGAGACACCAAATTACACCAACCACAGTGACCTTCTTGAGACTCCCGATAGCCTATGCCTTTACGGGCCTACGGGCCTGCTGCAATGACCAAAGCCAGCAGCGGCCCAGTGATATGGAGTTAGGTTGGCAGAATACACACACACACGAAGAATAGAGGCATAGCCTATTTGCACAGCCTAGCTTTGCTATGCAGGACATGTGATTGCAAATCCTCTAGAAAAGCCAATGGAGTCATGAAGATCACAGAAACAAACAGGCCGAGATCATGCGATAGACCAAGACCACGGCCGAAATATCCTCATATGAGAGAAGACCTGTGGTGGTAAACATGCGGTCCATTCGGTCCGGTGGCAGGGCAGGTCCAAGTCATCACCGCAAGTCATCCTGTAGAGGAGAATGAACATGAATGAACCCATCAGGTGAAACCAACATGTCCTTCAATGTCCTTCAATCTACGCAAGACCACGGTTGCAAGTGTTGAAGTTTCGGTGTTTCGGCTGTTTCTTTCTCCAAGGCGAAAGATGAGCAAAGCCAGTGTGACTATCCAAAGATGGTATCGGGCCCATGTGGTCAGGCAAGGGTGCAGCTGATCTCATTGGCTCAGTGCGTAGTGGTCCGCTGGAGGATTTGATCTGACATCCATAACTGGCATCTACTGTAATCTATGAGTTATCACGCGTGCACTTTGTTTTCAGCGGATGATTGTGTCAGGGCATCCAGACCAATCGATCAACATGCTGTTCTGTCTATAATAATTGCCGGCAAGACAAAGAGGTTCCCTGCTCAAGCATCTCCCTGGTGAGCAAGATGCTACCCCTGCAAGAGGATGCTATCCTTGTTTTGGGTCTCCTAGCTGGGGCTGGTGAGCATCTTCAAGGCGGAGATCAAAGATGCGATCTGCAATTGCAAGTAGATCCCCTTGCTTGCGCCATACTCAAATCCTGGTTCGGTAGGATTTAATACGTAAAATCCTGGGGATCTACCTTAGCTGTCGGTAGCAAGGGGTATCAAGTAGGCGACTCTACCCTACCAACATTCAAAAGTTCTAGGCATGGCACTTGTTGCGCCGTGTTTCCTTGTTTCGGCTACACAAGACCCTGCAGGCTGAGATGGCAGGATGTCTTGAAGGCTGCGACGGAGAGGCGTCGCAAGTCGCTGGAAGAACGCTTGGAGCATCAGACCAAGGTGGTGAAGGTGCTGCAGCGTGCCATCAGGAGAGCGGATGGAGCGCTTTCGATGTGGAGTGTCATGTGAGTGGCGCATTGGTATAAGCCATTACAAGCTGGCCCTTGCCCATTTGCTTGTTGACATTGATCATATTCATGATTCATGTATAGATAAAAAAAAGTAGCTCAACGTGTGTCATATGTATCTCAAGAGGCGAAACACAAAAACAAACAGGATGGGACAGATTTCATGGCCTCAATCGTTCACAACCGACAACCACCCTTAAACCAATACTTCTGTGTGCCGGCGTGCCTGAGGGTCTTGTGAGACCTACTTCTCCTACTTCCATGTGGCACCATATACGATCCAAATGGACCCTGGTAGCGGATGCACCCTTTTGGATCCTTTTGGGAGAACGACACATGGAACTCAGCAACGTCCATCAAACGCTCCGACGATCCAGCGCTCCGACGCCGGCAGGATCTATTTGGCCAAGAGGTGCTTGGCTCGGAGCCAGGACGGGGTCGTTTAGAGCGCGTGAAACGGGGAGGTTTGCCGTTGGGGCGGAGGAGACGAAGGAAGATGGGGATGATATGGCGCATCCATGCGGTGGAGATGCTGGGGATGCGGTGATGCTATTTACGTTTATTGATTGAATTTCCTGGCGCATGTGTTCTTTTACCAACGGGCTCTTTTTGCCCAAACGAGCTCTTTTGTTCACGAAGTATTGAGCTCCCTGAAGGTCCAAGTCTGTATCTTCCAAAGCTCCCAGGTTTAGCCGCTTCTCTTCAAGCAAAACCTGGCATCGTCTCTTTGGAACCTCCATGTGTATCTGGTTTTCTTGGAGTTTCGCTCAGATCGGCCCTGAAGGGCCGGTTGGGGGTCAGGAAGCGCCCGAAAACCACGCAATCCTTTCACCCGCCCTCTCCAGGGAAGTGGCCACATCAAGGGGAGGGACGGACGGTCGGTGTCTCGGTTGGTCTCAAGGTGATATGGGTCGACAATTTTTGGCATGGTCCATGATGCAAGAAAGACACACCAAGCACAGCTGTGCGACTTCAATTACGTTTCACGTGTCACACCAAAAATCACGACAATTTCACGTCACGGACTCTGACCTACTTGAGCAGCCAGGAAGCAGGGCGGGAGGTGGTAGAGGATCGCATCGAAAGAGGTTCAATCATGCACCTCGGCGACACGGAACGGGCGCTGGCTTCGCTTGGCGCAGCGATGGGCGCTGGTGCGACAGCAGATGGATCCCTGTGGACGTAAATCGGAACAGCACCGGTTCAAGATGGTTCAAGCACCAAGTTCTTCTCATAAAGACTGGTGAACACAAAACATATGAACCCCCCTAGTCCCAGGTTCCTGTGTCTTTTTTTCCAACAGGATGCGGAGTATGTGGTGTGTGGGAGCTGGTCTGAGAATGATCGAATTGGGAGAATTCGAGTCTCCCACCAATCCAAATAATATGACATAACCAAGTAATTAACTCTGTCACTACAGTTGCTGGAGCACCACCAAATCCGATACCAAGGGAAATCGTCGGTGTTCCCATCGTTGGTTCTGCATGCGTTTGGTCACCACTCGGAACATCATCACCGTGGGACTCTCGGAGGCCTGTGCGGTGTGGGTCCCGGAGGCCCCCCGGAGTCCGCCTCCGGCCGAGCGATCCCGCCGCAGGTATGTGGACAACTGGCGGCCTGCCAGCAAGCAACAAGAGCTTCGCGACAGCTTGCCTCCAGAGGAGCCTATCTCCCTTTACGGCAGAGTCAGGTCGACCTGAGCCCGAAAAAACATCCAGACTTGAATCGACTTGGACCTTGTTGAAGCTTCTGAACATGAGGAATGATATAGAGGCTCCCCCACCATACATGGATTGTGGGAGTGATTGGGGTCGTGGGAGTGATTACCCTCCCTGGTACAATCACGCAATTTGGAAAAGAGGTTGGAGGACCATGTTTTTTCTCTACAAACGGGGGGGGTATGCACCGGGTTACCAGATTTTACGCACATTTCGCCACCGCCCAAACAATCAAAGCACACTTCTACTCTTTTTCCACTTCCTGTCGAGCTCACTTCAGTCGCTTCAGCATGCAGAAGCTATCCGCGGAGGCCAGCACACCGGACCTCTTCCCGCTTGGCTTTCTCAAGCACTGCCTTGGCGGCTGCGCGGGTGTCTTGCTGGCCAAGTCAAGCAAGTGTCTTGGTGTGAAGTCCTCATTTTGAGGAATCCACACCTTCTTTTTTTCTGCGGGTCAAAAAAGAGATACCCTTTGTAGATCCAAATAG